>PVIH01011768.1:29460-41827 GCA_004025045.1 Sigmodon hispidus | reverse complement strand
AAAGGTAATGCTAGTAGTTGTCATGTCTCTCAAGGCCAAATTCGAGATAACAAAATCTTGAATGCCATATTCTCTCAGTCCATGAAGTGGTTGAAGATGCCTATCTATTTGGTATATTCTGACATGTTTCTGAAAAGCCTGAGTATCCTGACCGGTAGGTGATAAATCTGAGTAACCATAATCTGCAATCCCAATCAACCAAGAAAATGAAGCTAACATTGTAAAAATAGGAATTCCAAAATGAGTGTACAGCTCCTCCAAATAATTTCAAGTATAACAATCTTAGGAAAATTGACCAAAATACACATTTTCTACCAAATGACAACAATATCCTAACTATATATCATTAAATATAAAAATATATCTAAACAGATTTATATAAAACAACTCGTGTGTATAGTACAACAAATGTTATGACTATCATAAATAATTAGAGGTAGAAATTGCATTATGAAAATGACAAGGCACTCAATACACATCAATGTGCAAAATATTTTAGGCAGAGGTAGACACATGCAAAATAGGGCAATTGTACATTCAACTTTGCATCAATATATATTATCCCAATCAGACATATAGATTAATTTCCCATTTGTGTCAATATACAAACATTCGTACCATGTTCAACTTTGTATCATATACATATTATCTAAATCAAACATATAGATTGATTTCCCATTTGTATCAATATACAAACATTTGTATCATGTCAATTCATTTTTCATTCATCCTTTGGTTAGTAGTTGTTTGCAAGTATAATGATCTCCTATCTATTCCCTTTTCTTTCTCTCTCTCTCTCTCTCTCTCTCTCTCTCTCTCTCTCTCCCTCCTTTTTTTTAAAAATAATATCATTCTATCCTCTACCCAAGATAAACTTATAACCATCGTCCCAAAATGATAATTGACCATAACCCTCCCTTGGACAACCAACGTAGTTCTTTCGTTAAGTTGCTTCATGCTGGCCTGTGGGCGATGGTATCTCTGTGGGGTCCTGTAAACTAAACAATGGTTATGTCCTAATGAAGTAATTGTAAACATATATATATATATATATATATATATATATATATATATAACCATTACACAGATGTCTATAACCATTCTCATCATACTGAGTGAGACCATCTGAAATTCTTGTTAAAAATATGATATGAAACTATTTTAAAACTGCCCTGATTGGTCTATACCTCAAAAGTGATCACTGAGTGACATGCAGAAGGTTCCTTCTTTCTCTGTCTCAAAAGTCTTTTGTTTTGTGCTTTTTTTTTCCAGTGGGGGCCCCTTCTTCCTTCTGGATACCTTGGAGAATGCTGGTAGGAGAAATTGTTTTTTATAGTGGGGAATCCAATGAATACTATTAACTGAAGATATTGGACCATCAGAAAGCATTGTGTGCAGACAAGATTTTTAGATTAAGAGAGTAGGAAATGTAGAAAGAAGAAAAATTTAAAATTTAAAATAAAAGTGAGATAAGATTGGTCCCTATATATTTCATCTATTTTCTGTCCCACTTCAGGTGGCTTTTCTGATGTGAGACAGAGTTGTTAAAGTTTTATTTACCAATACGCTTGGGTTTAGAGAGGGAGAAAGCCACTTGCTCTACCTCCAAAGCCAGCTTTTTTTATTACCAAACCAGGACCTCATATATATATACACACACACACACACATAATCATTAGATATAGATGTACAGTTGTGAAAATAGAGAAATTACCCTTAGGGCCTGTCAGTGTTAGGTGTCCTTGTAATACCCTGTAGTCCTTTTAATGTTTCAAAAGTCTGAGCATTCAGCATCCTTTTAGCTTTGTGAAGAAGGATGTATCCATTCTTCTGTAAAAACAAAATTAAGACCCTGCCCCACCTTACCAGGGTTCCTTACCACATATCCAATTGTCTTATCGGCAGACAAGCCATTACTCCTCCTCAGGAGGGTTCTCCTTTCTGATCCAGTTCTTTAGCAATCTCATTGGTACCCATATTTTCTATTTTCCTGTGGAAACAAAAGCAAAACACCTACCCCAATGAAACACATGACCTGGCTTCCATTCTGAAGTTATTACATCCTTAAAATAAACAGGTTGATTCAACTCAGAAGTTCTTTCTATTACCCAGTGTTTTTCTGCAGCTGAAGTTCCTTTCTCATCAGCATTAAGAAAGTTTAATGTCAACAAGGCACTATGTAATCTCTCCCTAGGTTTTTTCATACCACTTTTCTGTTTATGAAGCATCTCTTTCAAGGTGCAATGGGATCTTTCCACAACCACTTGTCCAGTGGGGTTGTGTGGTATCCCAGTAAAGTGCTTTATCTCATAATATCCAAAAATCTGCTTCATTTTCTGGGAAACATATGCTGGAGCATTGTCAGTCTTAATTTGATCAGGAATTCCCAATATGGCCATGGCTTCCAGAAGATGAATGAGTACTGCATTAGCATTTTCAGAACTCAGGGTGGTAGCCCACTGCATTCCTGAGTAGGTGTCAATGGTGTGATGAAGATATTTCATCTAACCAATTTCTGGGAAGTGAAACACATCCATCTGCCAAATCTCATTGCTCCTAGTACCCTTAGGATTACTCCCAGTGGGCAAAGATGGTTGATTGTAAAGGGAACATTTGTCACATTTCCGCAAAATTTCCTTGGCTTGATGCCAAGTGATGGGAAAACTCTGCCTTAATCCCTTGCTATTGACATGATGCTTCTTGTGAAATTCTGAGGCTTCTACCACATTCCCTATCAATAATCAATCAATCTCATCATTACCCTGTGCTAAAGGGCCAGGAAGGCCTGAATGAGCCCTGATATGTGTTATATACATAGGATGTGTTCTATTTCTGATGATATCCTGTAGTTGTACAAACAAGAAGGTTAATTCTGTATCATCTGGAATGAAGTCACAGTTTCAATATGAAATACAACTCCTTCTGCATAATGAGAGTTGGTTATCAGGTTAAGATGTCCAGGAAAATCCAATAACACCATTATAATGGCATACAGTTCTGCCTTCTGAACAGAAACATAAGGACTCTGTGTCACCTTACTGGAGTTTTCTGATTTATAACCAGCCATTCCTGTTTTATTTGCATCAGTAAAAAATGTAGGAGCTCCAGAAATAGGTTTATCCTGTGCCACATGGGGGAAAATCCAATTAGTCTTCTTTATAAATTGAATCCTTTTGCTTCAGGGATATTTATTATTAATCTCCAACAGAAACCCACTACAGGCTTTTTGCCAAGGTTCATTGTCTGCCCATAATCGATCAATTTCCTCATTGGTCAAAGATACAACAATTTCTGCCGGATCCTTTCCAGTCAATTGTCGAAGCCTGAATTTTCCTTTGAAAATCAAATCTGAAATCTTTTCGATGTATGTTTTTAGTTTTTTACTTGGTCTGTGTGGCAGAAATATCCATTCTAATATAATATTTTTCCTTTGAATTATGACTCCTATAGGGGAATATTCAGAAGGCAAAATAACCAGGATGCAGTCGAGGTCTGGGTTCATACGGTTAACATGTGCTTCTTGTAATCTCTTTTCCACCAATGCTAATTCTTTCTCAGCTTCAGCAGAGAATTCCGTGGGACTATTCAGATCCTTATTTCCATCTAAAGTTTTGAACAAATGAACCAGTTCATAGTTTTTAATACCAATAACCGGACGTATGTGGGCTATATCCCCCAATAGCTTCTGGAAATCATTAAGTGTCTTTAATCTGTCCCTCTTAAGTTGTACCTTCTGAGGTCTAATTGTTTGCAAGCCTATTTTATATCCCAAATAATTGATATAATCCCCTCTTTGTATCTTTTCAGGGGCAATGTGAAGTCTCTAATCAGGCAACACCTTCTTCAGTTCCTCAAACAGTCTTTCTAAGGCGTTTACATCTGGGTCTGCTAACAATATATCATCCATATAATGGTAAATGATAGATTGTGGAAATTGTTTGCGTATCACTTCCAAGGGCTGTCAGACAAAATATTGGCATAGGGTGGGGCTATTCAACATCCCTTGTGGAAGGACCCTCCATTGATACCATTTTACCAGGTATGAATTATTAAAATTAGGTATAGTGAAAGCAAACTTCTCCCTGTCTTGTTCCTGTATAGGTATTGTAAAAAAACAGTCCTTCAGATCAATAACTATTATAGGCCATCCTTTAGGTAGCAAAGAAGGTAAAGGTATACCAGATTGTAGTGTGCCCATGGGCTGAATCACCTTATTTATTGCTCTTAAATCCATCACCATTCTCCATTTCCCAGACTTCTTCTTGACCACAAATACAGGGGAATTCTATGGGCTGGTTGATTCTTCAATATGTTGAGCTTGTAACTGTTCCTGCACCAATTGTTCTAGGGCTAGCAATTTCTCCTCTGTCAAAGGCCATTGTTGGACCCAAATAGGTTTATCCATCAATGATTTAAAAGGCAGGGCTGTTAGTGTCTTAGGAGTGCTTGCAGCTTTTAGACTGCGTCTTTGTGCAATCTGAATGACCGACGGCTGTCGTATGTAGCCTCTTGAGGTATTACTTTCAAAGCCACAATTAGTTCTTTGACTAGTATTTAGGCCTGGAGGAATCTTAATTTGAGTGTTCCATTGTCATAGGAGATCACAACCCCACAAGTTCACTGCTATGTTGGCCATGTATGGCTTTAATCTCCCTCTCTGTCCTTCTGGTCCTGTGCATTCTAGCCATCTCACACTCTGTTTTACCTGAGACAATGTCCCAATACCTAAAAATTGAACACCCACCTCCTTCAGAGGCCACCTGGGGTGCCAGGCCTGCTGAGTTATGATCAAAACCTCAGCCCCCGTGTCAACTAAGCCTTGCATAAACATATTATCTATTCTTATTGTCTACTTTGGTCTTTGTTCATTTATTGAGGTCTGCCAAAATATGCATTTTATTGGTTTGCTTCTCTTGTAAGGGCATCAACTTCTCTTGTAAGGGCAATCTATTGTCTATGGTTACATGATCTACTGTTTCAGGCTTGGGATTTGTTATTCATCCTGAGGATACTACTCTTCCATGGTGACTGGATATGACTGAACCCTTTTTGGCTTGGAGGTCTGATTCTTGGGAGCTTCCCGGGGGAAGCCCTGAGTTACGTTTACCAATGGTAAAAGCTTGCCATCTTTGTCTCTTACAGATCTACATTCATTCATCCAATGTCTGCCTTTGTTACATCTCCTACATATTCCAGGAGGTAGTGGCCTTCTGTTAAGTCACTCCCATGATTGGAAAACTTCCCGTGTATGCTTTGTCTACAATTTCTCTTTATATGGCCTGACTTGCCACAATTGAAGCAAATAATGCCTTGATTTCTCATCTTAGCATTAGCAATGGCTTGACCTACCCAATTCTCTTCATCATGGTGTAGATATTCAGCATTAAGTGCAAATTGAATCCATTTGTCTATGGGTGTACCCCTGATCTTTAATGGCATGATCAATTTCTTACATGTCATATTAGCATTATTGAAGGCCAAAGAGAGTATCAATTGTTTCCAAACTTCTGAATCTGACACTGCTCTATTTACAGCCTGAGTCAACCTCTGTAAAAAGTCTGTATAAGGCTCTGTTGGACCTTGCTTAATCTGAGTATATGGCTCAATTCTCTGTCCTGGGTCCAAAACCTTTTCCCAAGCATTTAAGGCAGCAGTACGGCACAGCAACAGAGCATGGTCATCATAAGTAGCCTAAACTGATAAATCAGCAAACTGGCCTTCCCCAAGGATTTGGTCCTTGGAGATGGCAATATTCCCAGTTTGATCTCGAAAATTCCAAGGCCTTAGCTTCTTCCCTAAACCAATTCCTCCACTGCAAGTTTTGGGTATTGGTCAACATTGCGGTCACCAAATTCTTCCAGTCATCAGAAATTACTTGATTCAGTGCTGACCACGAGTTCAAGGATTGCTTCACAAAAGATGATTGTACACCATAGGTCACTATGGCTTCCTTTATTGATTTTTAAATCCTTCATGAGTATAGGTTCATATTTGTATCCCACATTGTCAGAAGCCCTTCTACATGGTTGTGATTTTTTGGCCTCTGCCATGACTGGGAATGGAGTTGGAGAGGTGGGGGGTAATCCCCTTATTGTAACCACTCTAGGTAATGAACCTTCCCTGCAGTAGCACCATTTAAGAGGGGGCTCTGGGTTATCTTGAGCAGGTGTCGCCTCAAAATCCTTTTCTAAAATCTCCAAGCGAGCCTCATGATCTTGCAACCTAGTGGTAATGGTCTTTTCCAGTGTTTTAAAGTCTTCTATAAATTATCTCTCCAATGATTTCATAGAGTGGAAAATCCTCTCAGTCTCCACATCTACCTGTTCTACTATCTTCTGTTCAAATTTCCTAGAGTTTCCATCCATTATCCTAAAATTTCATCCATTTTTTTAAAATTTTTATTTAATTTCCTAAAATTTTCATCAATATGAGCTCTGTATTCCTCTCTAACAAAATTTTCATCCATTTTTTTTAAATTTTTCATCCAATTTTCTAAAATTTACATCAATATGAGCTCTAAAGTCCTCTGTGATCAAAGTAGACCTCTCTACTATGGAAACAATGATTTTCTGGAGTATCTTAATACGTTCATCCATGCCAGACATCTTAGCCTCATACTCTCTATGTTGTGATCCCTTAAAATAGGTAGGTATGAAGTATATTATCACACAAAAAAGCAAAAGGTATCCTGGGTGGAGATAACCTCCAAATGCATAATCCTGGAAATAATCCTCTATCACCATTGTGAAAAAGTGAGTAAAATTCTGAACATTTATCTGGTCAGACATTTTAGAAGAAAAAAAATTACCTTACTCAGATGTAATGAGGAGTTACTCTCAGCAGGTGTCACAGTTGCAATCAGCAGCAGTAGCAATGGTGCATGAAATGAGGTGGCGATTTGGCTGGGAGGGTCTCTGTTAAATGTTTCAACAAATCCTACTGGGTGTGTGCCACCAGAACAGGGTCAATCTGTCTCTCAGGAGGTTCGCGGAGTGCAGATTCGTTCCTGGCTGTGTACAGGAGACTCGTTTGCAGATGGGAACCAAAGCCATTCAGATCGGCTCTGTCTGCTGGTGAGGAACTCGGCGGGTTTGTGGAATTAGCCCTGTGATCAGGCGCCAATTATCGCGGTATGAACCTGCCATGAGATATGTTTTAAATGAGGTTTATTTTGTGAGAATCACTTACAAAACAGAGAAGGTTTTAAGAGGAAGTGAAGGGATAACCACAAGCTGCACTGCACCACAGAACTCCCGTGCCACCAGCCCGGCACCGTGCACTTCTCAGAAACCCCGTGTCTCCACCCTTATTGAATATCAGAGAATTCATACTGGACAGAAACCATATCAATGTAATGAATGTGGAAAGATCTTCAACCAGTATTCATCCTTCAATGAATATTGGAAAATTCATACTGGGGAGAAACTTTATACTTGTGAAGAATATGGGAAAGCCTTTGGCTGTAAATCAAACCTTTATCAGCATCAAAGGATCCATACTGGAGAGAAACCCTATCAGTGAAATCAGTGTGGAAAAGCCTTTAGCCAGTATTCATTCCGAACTGAACATGAGCAAATCCATACTGGAGAGAAGCTCTACAAGAGTATGGAATGTGGGAAAGCCTATAGTTATAGGTCAAACCTTTGTAGGCACAAAAAAATTCACCTTATAGAAAAGCTCTATAAATGGAAAGAATACGGGGCACCTTTTATCTATGGCTCATCCCTTACCCCATATCAGACATTTCTGAAAGGAGACAAGCCAGAAAACTGTCTTATATCCCTCTAATCCAAGATGGCAACCAGAAGAGTAGTATCTATAGAGTACAAATCAAAATAGTTTCATATTCTTTACTTATACAACAAATAGTTATTACTAAGTCATGACAGTTGAAGAGTGAAAACAAAGAATGCTGACGTCAACCATTTAAGAATTATTACAATTTTTTTAAATCTATCATTTTTAAATTCATAGAAAAAGTATGAAAGGCCTCATTTAAAAAAAAACATAAGTAACTATTGCATATAAGCATTGTCTCATGAGATAATCATCTCAGAATTTCAAAGAACTGTGTGTATAAATTTTCTTTTCAAGATAGTCTCTGAAATAGTTGGTAATGTGAAGAATTGTGGGGCCTCAGTCCCTAAAATGGTAAGTTGGTATAAAGAAAACACTTTTTCATAAAGAGTCATTACAGAAGAAAAGAATAATTTGTTGTGTATCGACAATAAAGCTTTTTATGAAGTGCCCCTTATAAATCATATATGTGTGTTCATGTATGTATGCATATATATTCATAGATACACATATGTGACTTTTATGTATATATGGTCATGTCACTTAACAGTGAGGATACAGTTTGAAAGTGCTTTATTATGCAGCTAGTTTCATGTTTATAGGAACATCATTCTACATGCACAACTCTAGATGGTCTGGGTCAGCTAGTCAATGTAATCTCTTCAGGTGATTAGCCTAGCATACTTTTAAAACATTCTTTTTGAGATTATAATTTAATTGCATTTCTTCTTTTCCTTTTTCCTTTCAAACCCTCCTATTTTTCGTCCCACTCACCTTCAAGTTGAGGGCTTCTTTTTCACTAACTGTTATGATGCATATATCTATACTTTTTATAGTAAATTTTTATTTGTTTGCTTGTTTATTTAAGTAGGTTTAACTATGTAGCCTAGGGTGGCTTTGAACACATTATGTAGTCCAGACTGGCTTTGAACTTGCAGTCTTATTGCATTAGCCTCCCACATACTGGGATTATGGTCATGAGCCATTGCTTGGTGTAAATTTTATTAGAAGGATGTGTACACTCTAAAATAAGGATAACAGTCTAGTATAGCAAATGAGTAAACTAGTATTGTAGTTTGTCACCATCGTCATGGGTCAGGTACTGTAAATAGTTGTGTGTGCTGCTATGTCATCTGGCTGCCAGAACAGAGGGTTTGTTTACACAATGAGTATTACATTGTGCCTAAGGTGCTTTGATGCTTATAAAACCATGACAGCTCTGATGTCTTTAGGCAAGTGGGAATTTTCCAGCCCAGTTGTAATCTAATGAGACCACTGTGACGTATGTTGTTTATCATTGACTAAAATATCACCATAGGCAAATGGCTGCATGCACATATTCATATATACATATGCAAATGTATGTGTCAGTGTGTATACATGTACACAAAGAGTTTAGAATTTTTCCCCCATAGTTCTTAATGGTTAAAAAGACTCTGTTTACTAATTTAGAAAGTTTTTCAAATCAAATGTTTCTGCCAAGGGAGACTTTCTTTTGCTCTCCAGTTTTTTGTAGTGGATCTGGTTCTGTATAGCTGAATAGAATCTTACAGTACTGCAGAAGTTGGCCTGGGCAGACCATCCAAACAGTATATTATGTGTTGTAGGAGGCCAGTGTTGATAGTCTCTTGCTATGAATCTGTTGGCATTTTAAGACCAGGAGGGATTTTAATTTATAACCTTTCAAGAGTTGAGGTCTTCAGCTCTGATAATCTATGATAGTTACAGATTCATTTCTATTCTCAAGGTTCAAGAACACTATTTGTTTTGTAACCTGTTCAGATGTTATTGCTAGGGATGTAATTAGTTATATTTAGAGTTTCTGCTAGCTTTGGTTTCAGTAGTGGAGTTGAGAACATGCCTCTTTTTCTTCTGTCTCTCATTATATGTGTTTCTATAATAACTACTTAAATTCTCAAAGCCAACAAAAGTCCAGATGGAGTTATTGCTTTGGTATACTTCCAAATAAGGCTGCTTTTTTATTACACAATTTCTAATACTTTTTTTTGTAGTGCTGACAACTTAATCCAGGGCCTTGCATATGCTCAAGAGGTGCTCTACCACTGAACTATATCTCCAGCCCTCAGGATTTAAGTATAAAGTTATAGTAGATGAATATTTAATATTAAACAGTCTACTCATCCCTTTAATATTTTATATCTTCCTTTATCATAGTTTCTTACCCCATTGGTTTGTCATTTTAGAAATTGCTCTAAGAGCATTAGTTAAACCCTTCTGTCTGAGGAAAGAATTAGAATTAAGCATGCATTCAGCATAGCAATGTTCCTTGGCTGACTTCTTTTGATTCATCCAAGTAGTTTTATGTGACTAAGTGTATGTGTAAGAAAAACAAGGCTTTAAATGAACCTCAGAATTTTTTTTTTAATATACAGAGTGGACATGATCATGCTCAGTGCCCACTTTTTGGTTTGCAAATGCCATTCACTATCAAAAGGTTTCAAGACTTCTTGAAGAAATGACTGATTGCATATATGGAGCAGGGAGAATATAAGTGCACCTAGAGTATACTCTTATGAGAAAACACCATTTTAGGATTATTGATATAATGTAGATGGAGACAAGGACTAACTTGAAGGTACATCCTTTAGCCAAACATAGGATACATCAAACATCAAAAATACTCATGATCGGATTGGAATTAGGTCAAAAGGTTATAGGGAAAACTTTTTATAAAATTATTTGAGGAAATATATCTTTTAAATATGTACAAAGCATCAAGCTTAGAAAATCATTTTACAACTGTCTTTATCATTACATTTAGCAAAAAAGAAAGAGTTGATTGGTGGTAAAGCCTACTACATGAAAAAAAATTAAGAAACATTTCATAACCCCAAAATAGGATAGCTATGAGTTGCAGAAAATGAACCTATTTCCATACTGAGCTCTAGCAGGCAGAGTTCACATTCATGAGAGCAGCAGCCATTGTGGCTTCTGCCAAAGTCATAAAACACACTTTGTTATTACTGATACACTGCCAAAACCAGTTAGTGAAAGTCTACAGAAATCTCTTATCTAGACTTACCATCCTATTTACAAAGAATTGAGAGTAACAAGTTAGATTATACATTAATAGACAAATCTAGAGTTTGAGATATAGGAAATGTATTGTGCTTTTCAAATAGCCAATGTGTTTGAACAAAAAAAAATGGGCTTTTTTCTTTTTCAAGACACTTGAGACAGACACATGCAAAATGTGATCTTTTATTGACAAATATAGTCAGGGAAAAAAAAAACCCTGTAAAAGACATTTGGGGATATTGGGAAATACAAAAATGAGAATAGGTATTAGATAATGTGGTGTGCTTATTTTTCTTAGAATAGATAAGATACTATGATTATCTTTCCCTACCATGTGCATGCAAAAGTTATAAGTTGACAAGTTATAATGTCTGCAGGATATTTTAAATTGAAACTATAGAATTGATTAGTGTTTGTTGAATCATTGTGGTAGATACAGAATTTCTCATTGGTCACTTTAACTTGTTTGTATGTATGTTTAAACTTAATAAATAATTGAGGCAAAAAATTAATTTAAATATATATGCACAAACATACTTTCATGCAATGAGAAGTAGTGAAGAAGAAAGTGGTTACAATCCAGAAGGAGAACAGAAATATACATAGGGGAAGGTTTTGAGAGAAGAAAGGGGAAAAATTGCTGTAATTATATTAAAATCTCAAAAATAAAATAGTAAAAATAGAAATAACTAATTGGAAGAGGGAAACATTCTCAAGTTTTGAATAGAAAATATGATTATACAGAGAGATATATTTTAAGAACAAACTTCAGAAGTCAACAAGAAGGGAGTACACAAAACTACAAACACAGCTATAAAAAGTTGGTACAGAAAGGCCAGAAAGCCAGAAAAACATAATCAAACATGAACAAAGACAAGGGGTCTTCATACTTACTAGTATTTCTTGCTTTATCACTTTATGTAAATTTATTCAACATGTTTCACAATGCCTCTTTACTATATAAGCTTATCTCATTCACTAAAACTGATATGTTAAACTATATGTAAAAATAATATTTGCTGACTTCTAATTTAATGCTAACTATAGAAAAATAAAAGATTCAAGACCTCCATTTATTTTCTGTCATCAAGAATCAGTTTCTTTCTCCATAACTTCCTCATGGCATTTTTTACTTCTGCATTTCTCAGTGTATAAATAAGAGGGTTGAGCAAAGGAGTCCCAATTGAATAAAATATAGCTATCATCTTGTCCATAGAAAATGTGGTTGCAGGGCGTGTATATATAAATATGCATGGTCCAAAGAACAGGATGACCACAGTGATGTGGGTGATGCAGGTGGATAGAGCTTTTCTCCTTCCTTCAGCACTGTGGTTTCTCAGGGAATGCAAGATGATGACATATGAGACCATCAGCATGAGGAAACTCACTGTACAAATGGCCCCACTATTGGACACCAGAAGTAGGTTGATTATATATGTGTCTGAACAGGCAAGTTTCAACAGTGGCTGCAAGTCACAGAAATAGTGATCAATCTCATTGGGGCCACAGAAGGGTAAACTCAAGGCCAGAA
>PVIH01011768.1:0-29360 GCA_004025045.1 Sigmodon hispidus | reverse complement strand
TACCAACACCCTACAAACCCTGTGGTTCATGATGGTCATATAGTGTAGGGGCTTACAAATGGCCACATAGCGGTCAACGGCCATGAGGATGAGAATGAATATCTCCAAGCAACCAAATAAATGGAATGTAAAAACTTGTATTATGCACTCACTGAATGAAATTGAGGCCTCTTTCAGCAGAGAATCGACAATTGTTCTAGGGGCTGTGGTTGTAGAAAAGCAGGTATCAGATAAGGATAAGTAGAATAGGAAGAAGTACATGGGACTCCTAAGGGCCTGGCTTGTCTTGATGGTAGCAATGATCAGCAGGTTACCCAGTAATGTCCCCATATAAAAAAACAAAAACATAACAAATAGAATTTTCTTCCTAAAAGGATCCTTTGTCAATCCAAGTAGAATAAAATCAGTCACATTGTTACTCAGCCACATGGTTTCATTAATGATCTGAAGTGATAAATATTAAATACTTTATCTGAAAAACAATAAAACATTTATTTTATAGTTGTATGTGATTCTACAAAGAATATTGTGCAAAACAATATTAAATTCTCATTTATGATTTTCTGTTATTTTTTAAATGAATGAATTCTTCCTAAATGTTAACAGCCATCTATTTTTATTATTACAAATTTGATTGTTTCCCATAGCACTTTCTGTACACAAATCCATGATATAACACTCTTGGTTGATTTTACATCTCATTAAATAGAAGGTTAAATATGTTATCCATAATATTTTATCATTAACCTTATTTTTTCATATTCAAATCATATTAAAGCAAATAAAAAATTCAATTTTTAGCATATATTTAATTTTTGTAATCTAAGAGGCTTCCTCTCTTATTATACAATATATTATACAATATATTTTTGTAGTATAGTTATATATATTAGCAAATATAATTAAATATGTAGTATTTCAGTATTCTACAAAATTTATTTCAGATATTCCATCCCTAAAATGAGAAAATGGACCAGAATAAATGTGTTTTGGTGACTATAACTACCATTATTTTAATCACTTTTAATTCCTACTTATTGTTTTAGAGGTACTTTTTTTTTGACATCCAAAGCCTGAGGTTATGTTTGAAAGAAATGAAAATGATAGAAAACATTGTTCAATTATTAATGTTTTGTGATTATATATTTATATATATACATACATATATTGAAATGGAATCTATTTCCAGGCTATCTGGAAGACCTATGTATCCCACTGTACTCTTACCAACCTCAACAACATATTTATTTATGATGTTGAAAGCTGTTAGTCACTACAAGGAATATGATAAACAAGTCAGAAACAAAATTGTGTGGATTTACTTATCTCTCTAGTCAAATTTTCTTCTTTATAGTAGACTTGAAAAGCCCTTACTTGCTATAAGAAAAATATTTGGAAAATCAGTCAATGTTACTCACTGCAGGTTTTATAACCTTTTGCAGGGATCTTAAGTTGTAAGAGAATTGAGTCACTCCAGTAATTTTTAAAATGAGCCTTATTTCCTTGTTTTGTGTTTGAATCTCAAATGGCATATTTATACATGAAAATACCATAAAATTATTAGACATGGTGATGGAAAAGGGCCTTTTCCTTGATCCCTTTATCACATTTTACTTAATACAGTATTTTAATGCTTGTTATGAATCCCATTAATATTTTTATTTCTAGAACAAGCTCAATGACTTCAAACAAAAACATAGAATTTTTTAAATAAAAAACTTTTTATAAAAATAATTTAATTTAATAAATTTGGTAAAATTTATAGTTCATCAAAATTTTATAATTGTTTTTTTAATGGTCAAAATCCATCTATCTTGAACATATTAATTTCATAACTATTATGGCCTTCTAGACATTTTTTGACTCAATTATATATAAGACAGAAAAAAGCTTTTAATGATTGTTTTTGTAGCAGGGAAAATAATCTTTTATTTGTGAAAAGCTCTATCCTATAGGTTTTGAATAAAAATGTAGGTCCTTAATTCATTACATTTTCTGACTGGTTCTTCAATTTGCATCATTAAATAAATATGCAGGAAAACCATGCTTCCACATATCATGCTGCACTATAACAAACTCAAAAATCTAATACTTGCAGATAAACAGTTAGTTTAGTTGGCCAAGTGGTTCCTGAGTATGAGCATGATTTTAAAAATTTACTATTTAAAAATTAGGCACTGTGAAATATATACTTAACCTGAGAGTACAGTGCTCACAGGCTAGCAATTCTAGCCCAAACAAACTTCAAAATATTTGAAACAACTGAAGAAAACACACTGATGCACACTTTTGTCTTCTACATATGAGCAAACATATCCTTAAGCGCATGTGCACACACCTACACCCACTCCTCAATTATAGTATTTATTTGATTATTTGTACATTTCTGAATTTAAATTATATTCAAATCATGAGCTTATTGTAGTTTCCATTTACTATGTATAAAGAGAAAAAATATCATGCTAATTTATTTTCTTAGAAAGCCCTGAGAACTAAATAAATGGTGAAATAACAGCATGAACTATAGCACAGGATTTTGAAGTATGCTACTATTATTGGTGTTCTGTCACCCATAAAATGAACACTATTACAGTTTCTTAGTGGTGTTTTACATGGATAATTCTGATCCTTTCACATCTTCCAGATACAAATCTATTTTATCTTGAGTGTTCATGCATACAACCATATGTACATTTTCCCACAAATATTGTTACATTTTTCAGCCATTTCAGAAAGGAACCAGGTATGAAAATGCTACTGCTATTGTATGAAAACAGCAGTGCTGGAGAGATAGCTGGAGAGTCTTTAGGATGGTTATAAGAGATCTTCAGAACAATGAACAAACTTTGAGTTGATGTTTTGGATGTTGGAAAGAACTGAATGCAAAGCAACCCAGAAAAGATGAAGAACATAAGTGGACTTACAAGTGTGGTGACAATTTCCATGACTCTATGCTGGACTGCACAGCCTCCATATATATATATACTTCTGGATATCCCTGTCTTTGCTATTAAAGATATACTGCTTATCTTTCTTCAAGAGAATCCCTACACTTCCTTTATTTTCATGGGGAGGTTAACATTCACACTGAAAAGAAAAATAGTTTTTTCTTATACAGAGAAAAATATATTACATTTCTGGTTGTTTTAATCCTTCCTGAAACCAAAAATAAACAGTCATAATTTTCGAACTTGGTGAAATGACACATAAAATGTAGCTTTCCTGAGGACTTATTATATAGTCAAAAACTGTAACCTAGGCATTGCATAAAGAGTTTCTGAAATAGCATGAAATTAATTTGGAGTTATTCTTCTTTTCTAGTATTATGAAGCAGAGGACAGGACCATGATATTTGTACAAAAGTAAATCATAATAGTGTATTTTCATTTTTTAAAAAGAGTTAACTAGGAACAAACACTGAGGAAAAATATTTTTTACTCCAAATTTTTTGTGCTTTCCATTACTAACTTTATAGCATTTCTCACCTTTAGTACATATTCATATTTATATATCACTAATTTATTCTGTTATAGATAGATTACATATTTAATATATTATAGCTAGAGGATTTTAAAATATTTTCTCAGAAATGTCTCAGACAAAGTGTCATATACTTTTCAAAGTGAATATCAGATGTCTCTGAATTACACTGTACAGTCTCATGATATCCTTACAGAAACAGGAGAAAAGTACACTTTCCTACTCAAGTTTGTAAGATGGAGATGGAAAAACTGGCATTGTCCAGAAGACATTGCAAAGAACTAGTCTGTTTTCAACTTACTCTAATTGTAGATAAGGCACACAATCTCCTCTTTATTTTTGGAATCTATAAAAACTTAGTTCTATCATGTCTTATTTCATCACCTCAGAAGTAAAGTATTTGAGAATTATGGTAAAGTTAAATTATGGGACAATCTTTGTCTTCTCACTCTATTTTTTTCCCACAAGCATGATGTTTATATAAAGCTTTTGCTAACATCAAAGAGTGTTTTCATACAATATTAGTATATTGTTTAATTTATTTTTTTATAATAGTAAATATTTAAAAATATTGGGTTATATTTCTCTATGCCTTGTTCATAGGTTTTTAGAATCATACAGATTTAAGACTGGACATGTATTAAAATATGTTTAATTAGCCTGTATTACTGAGAGTCAGAACTTAGAAAGCAAATCTTTTCACTTACCAGCAGGAAGACTTCATAATCTACATTATCTATCCATGGCCTTTTAAAGCAGAATTTCCAGAGTACTAGATAACACAAATTTAGTTTTGCATACCAGAGAGAATTTTTTAACACATATTGCTTTAATGTATCAACATTCTAAAATAAATTAGTCCCTAAAGTTATTATTATTTTACAGATGAGACACCTGAAAGTTCTGTAAGTTCAAGTCTGAGTTCTATTTATCCCAGAAAAAAATTAAGGTTACTCTCATTACACCTGAGAATTAGATGGAAACCAAGGTGTCAGGTTAGAAGTTTCAGAAAAAGCAATAATACAAATACAAGTGGATGATGAAGAGGAGAGTAGAAAATAGGAAAAAAAGTTTTATGAGTGAAAGAAGAATTAGATAATGAAAGAATATTCCTGCTTCCACCAGTGCCTAAAGCTAATATTCAGAATTTAATAGATAAGCCTTTGAGCTTCTATAATATATGTGTTATGTTTTCTCTTTTTATTTTTTCTTTAATTTTTATGTAATATACAATTGACAATGATTTTCTCTCTATTAACTCCTTCCAAATCCTCCTCTACTTCCTACCCAGCCAACCTCATATTCTGTCTCTCTATTTCAACAACAACACAACCGAAATCAATCAAATCAAAAATAGAAAACTATATAAATGTCCAATAACATGAAAATTGCCCCAAACACAAAAACGTAATAAATACAATGTGTGTGTGTGTGTGTGTGTTGGCCACCTATTTTTGGTATAAGGAGTATGATATATATATATATATGTATTATATATATATATATATACAAAATTTATTTCTGTTAACTAATTGTTAGAGTTAACTATTTATTATAGTTAATTAATTATCTTTGTCAGTTGATATAAATTATATATAGTTTCTTGATAAGAGGTGGGAACAAATCTTCATTCTCTCTTTTCAGTGCTGAGGCCACATCTGGCTTTAACCTGTATAGATTCTATGTAGAAAGACGTTACTTTGGATTTATTGACCCCCTTCTTTCAAATGCAATTTTTGTACTTGCTCTTCCATATAAATCTCTGACCTTTGATCTCTTGATATTTGATGAAGCCATCCATCTTATGATTGAGTACTATAAAATTGTTACTCTCTGAATTTTTTCCAGTTGAGGGTCTGTATGTTAACTCCCATTTACTGCAAGATGTAGTTTGTCCGATAGGTTCAGCCAGACATTGTCTATTAGTATCATAGTAGGTTGTAGTAAGAAGTTTCTGATCAGCCTAGCCCAAGATCTAGACAGCAGCTTAAAACAGTCACACAAACTCTTATATTAATGGCATGATGTTTGGCCCATGACTCAAGCATATTACTTGCTAACTCTTACTCTTAAAATAACCTGATTAGCCAAAAGGTTTAGTATATTTTCTCAAAGCAGCATTCTCATCCTGATTTTTCTGTGTCTCCCTGGTATCTCTGCTCTGCTCTTCCTCTTCCCAGAGGTTTCTTAGTCTTCTACCCCCACTCATAGTAGGTAGATAATCAGGAGTGATTCTATTGCTATTGAAGAACTAAAGGAAGTTTCCTTTTTTAGAGAACTATGCCAAACTAAGCAGAAAGAGCCCTAAGAAAGAATCCCTCACCCAGTTCCCAGAAACTATTAGTAGAAACTGTTATTCACAAAAGTGTAGCAGGACCTAAGTTTCGAGTACAGAATCCATACCACCCTGACCCTAATACCCAACCACCAAATGTCCTAGTGTAAACACAACACCACCACACTTGGGCTCAGATTCAAGAGAAATTCCCTAGATAAACTGTCAGCACACATACTTGCACTCTGGGTCACTGCAAACTGGTTTTTCCCTTTAAAAATGACTGTCAACCTCCCCTGAGGAGCCCCTCCCGATCTCATTGCAGCAAGAGCATTAGGATGAGCCTGCTGCCTTGGCTGGTATATTAACTTATAAACCTTGCTTTTGCATCTGGATTCCCCATGCCCTGTGGACTTTCTTGGGGGTGTGGATCTGGGCATAACAGCAGTTCCTAAAAGAGAATAACTGCAGTAATTTAAGCCAAGGCAATTGACGTACATAGCCCCAAGTTTTAGTCACTTTATCAGTGTCAAATGTTAACTTTCTTTTCATGGAGTTTGCCTTAACTATATATTTTAATTTTTAAGAAGTGCTTGGACCGGCACCTTGTAGCCCTTTCCCTCCAGAGGAACACCTGATCCAGTCTTGGTGTTGGGATGAGGTAATCATATTTACTTGGAGTGGATGCTGACCTAAGGCACCTTGGGACCTTGGGACCTCCTGCCCTTGCTGGGACAGATATAGGAAATGGAGAGGAGAGAGAGTGACTCTGAGAAGAGGGAGTTTGAACAAGGAGATACATGGATAAAAAAATGAGACTTTATTCATTATATATATTTATGTGTGTATGTATTTGTGTGTGTGTTGTGTGTGTGTGTGTGTGCTTGGTAACTCCAGTAAAAGGAATGCATCTATTGCACAAGTATGTTTCACTCTCAAATCTAAGTAAGAGTAGCAAAGTGAAACAATAGGAATATAATATTTTCTTGTTTTCAGACTAATTCCAAGAGCTCTAAGATTTATGCTTAAAATTATTCTGAAAACTAATATGTAAAATAAGAAAGCATCTATTTTGTAACTTTTTAATTTAATTTTATTTTTTTAAGAATCTATATCAGTAAAAATCATTTAAAAACAAATTCATTGGCCAGTTTTATTTCATAAAAATTGTCTTTCTATATTTTATATAAAAACTACATTTAGCCAATGCTGAATAACTTACTCACAAACTCAGAAGAATAAGCAGGGGATATACTGACTTATTAGTGGACTTTAAGCAAAAGCATTCTTATTTCACTGAATGAGATGGGTGAATCAAGTGATTTAACACACACCCACAAACATACACACACACACACACAAAAAAAAAAATCTGGGTTGTCTGTAGAACGGTTGTTTAGCAGTAATTTGTGATGTCCATAGTGCATCCATGGCTATTAGATGTGACCTACTGTAATTTCTTCGTGTATCACTGAGCCAAACCTGGCTTGAAGAGCTTTACACTTATTTTTTTATCATCTATTTTAGAGAAAAAAGTTTTATTATTGTATCAGATTTTTTTAACTATCCTAGATGTTTTGCTTTTTTATATAAAGTTTAATATTGTTTTTTTTCTTTTCTTTTTTTTTTTTTTACTTTTTTGGTAAGCATTTATTTTTTAAATTTTTCTCTTATTTTTATAGAATGAAGGCTTATATTTTGTCCATGTTCTCCCTTGTTCAAACTTCCTTCTTTCTCCCAAACCATCCCTGTCACTCTCTCTTCTCCCAATCCCCCCACCTCCTCCCCAGAAAGGGCAAGAGGCCCCAAGGTGCATTAGTTCACCATCCACTCCAAGTAAGTCTAATTTCCTCATCCAAATATCAAGACTGGGTTAGGTGATCCTATTGATGGGATGGGCTTCAGGTGCCAATCCAAGGTGCTTCACATCCCAAGCTTTCAGTGTGTGTGTTTTGCAGATAGAACATGCTTTGCTTTTTGTTTAAAGTGCACTAATGAGTGAGTATATCCCCTGCTTCTCTTTCTGGGTTTGTGAAGACTTGCTCAGGAAAATATTCTCTAAATCGACCCATTTGCCATTAGGATCTCATTTGTCTTACTGCTGAGTTGTACTCCATTATGTACATGAACCACAGTTTGTTAATCCATTCTTCAGTTGAGGGGCATCTAGGTTTTTTCCAGGTTCTTGCTATTATGAATAATAAAGCTATGATCATAGTGGAGCTAATGCTTTTGGGGTGCAAATGTGGATCTTTATGCCCAACAGAAATAGTATTGCTGGATCCTTGGGAAAATTGATTCCCTGTTTCTTGAGAAACCATGGTATTGCATTTCGGAGTGGCTAAAATACTTACATTGTCACCAACAATGGAGGAGTGTTCCCCTTGCTCCATATCCCCTCTAACATAGGCTGTCATCTGTGTATTCAAACTCAGCCATCCTGACAGGTATAATGTTACTGGATAGGTAGGATCAACATAGCCAAAATGACAGTGTTACCAAAAGCAGTCTACAGATTTAATGCAATTCCCATCAAAATCACAACACAATTTTTTATAGATCTTGAGAGAATAATACTCAATTTCATTTGGAATAAGAGGAAATCCAGAATTTCCAAAACAATTTTGCTCAAAAAAAAAAAAAAAAAAAAAAAAAAGAACATCAGGAGGCATCACCATTCCAGACTTCAAATTATACTACAGAGCTACAGTAATAAAAACAGACTGGTACTGGCATAAAAACAAACTTGTAGATCAATGGAATAGAACTGAAGACTACAACATTAACTCACACACCTATGAACACCTGATCATTGACAAAAAGACCCAAAAACATTCAATGGGAAAAGATAGTATCTACAACAAATGGTGCTGGCATAAGTGGATGGTAGTGTTCAGAAAAATGCAAATAGATCCAAACCTATCACCCCGCAAAACACTCAACTACAACAGTGTCAATGAAACTTGTCATAAAAATAAATACAAAAGGTGATAAAGAGCAACTCATCAAATATTAGAAAAGAGGCTAGATTCCTGTCCAGACTTCAGCATGACTTTCTAGTCTTCACCTTATCTTCCAGCTTATTTTCAGGTCTGTTTGTCGGCTGTCACAGTTGTCATCAGTTACTCCTATTCTGGGATCACCTTGGATGCTAACACCTGTAGGGACACAGAGTATATCCAGAGGACTGTCCTCACATCACATATTTCAAAAACTTGAGTTTCTAAATAGAACCTCATGTTTTCTCTTTGCCAGATACTTTGTATGTTCATAATGACAAATTTTTAAATATGATAGTGAAAAAAATTGTTGAGATAGTAGAAAGCTAAATTAAACCTAAAATCAATGAATGATTTTACCAAATGCATACTTTGTAACCTTGAAATAATTGAAATATTAATAAAATACTCCATACTAAAAATAAAATAGCAATAACAGAAACAAACACAAGAAAATATGGAGTTACTACAGAATTTTAGTATAACTTAAAATTCTAAGACAAATACATTATCATATAATTCCATAAAACTTAAAAAATTAAAGTTTTTAAAATTTACAAAGCCAGTGAAACCCTGATATTATTGATAGTATTTCTTTTTTTAATTTTTAAAATTTATATATATATAAACTATTATTTGGTGTATTACATCATGCACTCCACCAAATATAGATATCAGACCTCTCAGAATCATGCCCACTCTTATGATTTCCCCATTTATAAAACTGCCCATTCATGCTGCTCATTTACATACTGGAGCATAATTAAATTTTCTGTGGCCAGACCATTAAAGAAAACAAATCTTTCCTTACCGACCCCTCTGCCAGAGGCCATCAATGCAGAAGTGAGGCATTGTGTCATTTAGCTATTTTCTAGCCTTGAGTTCTTGTGTACAATGACATCTCTCTCTTTTTATATCTCTTTATAAAGTCCAGTAAAGAATGAGTACATACCCTGCTTTTGTTTCTGGTATTGGAATACCTTGCTCAGTAGGATATTCTCCATATCCATCTGTTTGTCTAATAATTTTATAGTATCATTTTTTTCTTAATGCTGGGTAATACTCCATTGTGTAGAAGTACCACAGCTTGTTAATCCATTCCTCAGTTGAGGGGCATCTTGGATGTTTCCAGGCTCTTACTATTACGAATAATGCTATGACCATAGTTGAGCTAGTGCTTTTAGGGTGTGATTGTGTGTCTTTAGGGTACATACCAAAGAGAGGTATTGTTGGATCCTGGTGGAGATTGATTCTCATTTTTCTCAGAAACCACCATACTGCATTCCAAAGTGGCTGAACAGCTTTACACTCCCACCAACAATGGGGCAGTGTTCCCCTTGATGGATATCCTTTCCAGCATAGGCTGTCCTCTGTATTTTTAATCTTAGCCAATCTGATGGTGAAGGTGGTATCTCGAAGTTGTTTTGATTTGCATTTCTCTGATGACTAAAGAGGTTGAGCACTTTTTCAACTGCCTTTCAGCCATTCATAATTCTTCTGCTGAAAATTCCCTTTTTAGTTCTGAACCATATTTTTTGATTGGATTATTCAAGGTTTTGGGTTCTAGCTTCTTGAGTTCTTTATATATTTTATAGTTTAGTATTCTCTTACTTGTAGAGTTGGTGAAAATCTTTTCCCATTCTGTAGGCTGTCGTTTTGTCTTATTGACAGTGTCCTTGGCTTTACAGAATCTTCTCTGTTACAGGAGGTCCCACTTACTGATTGTTGTTCTTAGTGTCTGTGTCACTGGTTTTATATTTAGGAAATGGTTGCCTGTGCCAATTCGTAGAAGTTTACTTCCCACTTTCTTTAATATCAAGTTCAGAGTGGCTGGGTTTATGTTGAAGTCTTTGATCCACTTGGATTTGAGTTTCGTGTAGGTTGACAAGCTTAGATCTATTTGCATTTTTCTACACACTACCAACCAGCTGTGTCAATACCATTTGTTTAAGAAACTATCTTTTTTCATTGAATATTTTGGGTTTGTTTGTCAAAGATCAGGTGTTCATAGGTTCCTGGTTAATGGTCGGATCCTCAATTTGATTACAATGATCAACAATTATACTTTTATGCCAGTACCAGGCTGTTTTTATTATTTTAGCTCTATATTAAAATTGAAGTCAGGGATGGTGATGCCTCCTGAGGTTCTTTTGTTGAGCAAATTTTTTCGGCAATCCTGGCTTTCCTGATATTCCAAATGAAGTTGAGTATTGTTCTTTCAAGGTCCAAAAAATATTAAGTTGGGATTTTCATGGGCAGTGCATTGAATCTGTAGATTGCTTTTGGAATTGCCATTTTTACTATGTTGATTCTACCTATCCGAAAACATGGGAACTCTTTCCATTTTCTGATATTCTCTTCGATTTCTTTCTTCAGTGACTTAAAATTTTAGCCAAATAGAACAGTTACTTTTTTGGATATAGTTGCTCCAAGGTATTTAATTCTCTTTTCAGCTATTATAAAAGGTGATGTTTCCTTTATTTCTTTTTTGGCCATTTTATTTTTAGTGTATAGAAGGGCTATGAATTTCTTAGAGTTAATCTTGTATCCTGCTACATTGCTGAAGGTGTTAATCAGCTGTAGGATTTCCCTGGTAGGATTCTGTGGGTCACTTATGTACACAATCATATATCTGCAAGTAGAGACAGTTTCACTTCTTCTTTTCCTGTCCTTTTCCTATTTGTATCCCCTTAATCTCCTTTCATTCTTTTATTGCTTTAGCTAAAACTTAGAGAACTATATTGAATAGATAAGGGGAGAGAGGACATCCTTGTTTAGTTCCTGATTTTAGTGGGATTGCTCTGAGTTTTTCTCCATTAAGTTTGATATTGGCTGTTGGCTTCTTCTAAATCGCCTTTATTATATTTAGGTATTTTTCCTGTATTCCTGATCTCTCCAGGGCTTTTATCATAAAGGAGTGCTGAACTTTTTCAAAGGCTTTTTCAGCATGTGTTTTTTTTCCAATTTGTGTATATTTTGGATGACATTTACAGCTTTTCGTATGTTGAACCAACCCTGCATTTCAGCAATGAAGCCTACTTGGTCAAGGTGGATGATATTTTTTATATATTGTTGTATACTGTTTGCCATAATTTTGTTGAGAATTTTAGCATCAATATTCAGGAAGGAAATTGGTTTGTAGTTCTCCTTCTTTATTGTGTCTTTGAGTGGCTTGGGTATTAGGGTAATTGTGGCTTCATAAAAGGAATTTGGCAATATTCCTTCAGTTTCTACTGTGTGAAATAGTTTGTGGAGTAATGGTAGTAATTCTTCTTTGAATGTCGAGTAGAATTCTGCACTGAAACCATCTGGACCTGGGCTTTTTTTACTTGGGAGGCTTTTAATAACAGCCTCAATTTCTTTTAGGTTTTTAGGTCTGTTTAGTTAATTAATCTGTTCTTCATTTAATTTTGGTAAATGGTACCTGTCCAAAAACCTGTCCGTTTTTTTTTTTTGTTTTTGTTTTTTTTTAGGTTTTCCATTTTTGTGAAATATAGATTTTCAAAGTAATATCTGATAATTCTCTGGACTTCCTGGGGGTCTGTTTTTATGTCCCCTATTTCATTTCTGAGTTTGTTGATTTGGATACACTCTCTCTGCTTTTTGATTAATTTGGATAAGGGTTTATCTATCTTTTTGACTTTCATAAAGAACCAACTCTTTGATTCATTGATTTTCCATATTGTTCTTTTTGTTTCAATTGTGTTGATTTCAGCTCTAAGTTTCATTATTTCCTGCTGTCTACTCCTTGTTGCTGAGTTTGCTTCTAATTGTTCTAAGGCTTTCAGCTGAGTTGATATTTTTCTAGTGTGGGCTTTCTCTAGGTTTTTCATATGAGCATCTAGTGCTATGAATTTTCCTCTTAATACTGCTTTTATTTTGTCCCAAAAGTTTGGTTACAGTGTGGAATCATTTTTGCTAAATTCTAGGAAGACTTTGATTTCTTTTTTAATTTTTTTCCTTGATCCAGAGGTGGTTGAGTTGAGTGATATTTTGTTTCTATGAATAGTTGGACTTTCTGTGATTCTTGATGTTGATGAACTCTAACTTTAGACCATTTGGATCTGATATGGTACACATGCTTATACTCATTTTTATGCATCTGTTGATATTTGCTTTATGTCTTAGTATGTGGTCAATTTTAGAGAAAGTTCCATGGGGTGCTGAGAAATATGTATATTCCTTTTTATTTGGGTGGAAGGTTTGGTATATACCTATTAAATCCATTTGGGTCATAACTTATGCTAGATCCCCTGTTTCTTTGTTGAGTTTCACCAAGGGTGAAAATGGGGTATTGAGGTCTACCACTATTAGTGTGTCAGGTTTATGCTTAAAGTGTTTCCTTTACATATGTAGATGCGCTTGTGTTGGGGGTATTGATATTCAGGATTGAGTTTTCATCTTGGTGAACTTTTATTGAAATGAATAAGTATTTACCTTCCTGGTCTCTTGTTAGATATTAGAATGGCTATACCACCTTGTTTCTTAGGGTCATTTGAGTGGAAAGACTTTTCCCATTCCCTAACTCTGAGCCAGTGTCAGAAGTTGAAGTGTGTTTCTTACATGCATCAGAAAGATGATTTCTATTTTTGTATCCATCATGTTAGGGTTTGCCTTTTCATAGGTGAGTTGACTCCATTGTTATTAAGAAATTTTAATGACCAATAATCAATATTTCCCATCCTTATGGTAGTAGCTTGTATTACCTTTCATTTCAGGAGGGAGATTTCCTCTGTGGACTTGTCCATTGTCTGTGGTTACATGGGTCTTTCTAGTTTCCTTAGGTTAGAGTTTTTCTCTAGGACTTTTTTGCAGGTCTGGATTTGTGATTAGGCATTGTTTAAATCTGGTTATATCTATAGATATCTTGTTTATTCCATGTATGTTGATTGATAGTTTTGTTGAGTATAGTATTCTAGGTTGGCATCCTTTCACTTTTTGTTTCTGTATAGTATCTGACCAGGACCTTCTTGCTTTCATTGCTTCCATTGAATAGTTGGGTGTTATTCTTATAAGTCTCCCTTTACAGGTGATTTGACCTTTTTCCTTCCCAGCTCTTAGCTTTTTTTTCTTTGTTCTGTAGGTTTTGAGACTTGATTATTATATGGTGAGCAGTCTTTTTCTGTGTGTGTGGGTCTAGTCTGTTTGGTGTTCTGCAGGCTTTCTGTATTACTATAGGCATTTCCTTCTTTAGATTGGGGAAGTATTCTTCTATGATATTATTGAATATATTTTCTATGCCTTTGAGCTGATAGTCTTCTCCTTCTATTCCAATTATTCTCAGGTTTAGTCTTTTTATGGTAAACCAAATTTCCTGGACATTTTGTGTTATGACTTTTTTGGTGTTAGTGTTATCTTTAACTGATGTACCTATTACCACTATTGAGTCTTCCAACCTAGAGATTCTCTCTTCCATTTTTTTTTTAATTCTTTTGGTTATATTTGATTTTGGTTCTGGATCATGTTTTCAGGTTTTCTATTTCTAGTTTTCTCTTGGTTTGTGCCTTCTTCATTGCTTTTTTTTCAGTTTTTAATTCTTGCCAAATATCTTTCTCCTGTTTGTTTTCTTTTTCTTGGTTTTCTTTATTTTCTTTCAGGGCTTTGTTCATCTATTCTAATTTTCTATTTGTGTTTTTTTTTTCTGTTTCTTTAACGAAGTTTTTTTATTTCCCCATTTAATGCTTCTATTAGTTTCAAAAGCTGTTTTTAAGGTCATTTCCTTAGGTTCTTTCTTCATTGTTATGTTCAGGTCTTGAAGCTACAGAACTACTTGCTTCTTCTGGTGGTGTCTTGTTGACTTTTGTATAGTTGTATGTATTCTTGCACTGCATCTACTCCTTGTTTCCTCTACTCACTCTTTGTTATTTCTTAGTCAGCTCTTAATGAGTTGTTCATATGAGGGCTCTTAATTAGCTATGTGGTGAGAGGGTTGGCTGCTCTTGTGAGGTCACAGTGTTATGGCATTTGTCACCTCTTGACCTCCCACCTCTCAACTGTGTGCCGAGGGACTTGGCTGTTCCCTGCTGCTCTTACACCAGCAATGTATAGGGTAGGCTGTACTCTACACCAAAGCCATGAAGCAGTGTCAGGGCCCAAGTTCAGGTGGCATAAATCACTTACTGCCCTACGATCTCTGAACTGTGCTTTTAGAACTCCTCTGCTTCCTTTCTGTTATAGCGATAGTCTTAGACTGTGCAGACAGACTGTGCTCTTCAGCAAAGCCAAATTATTTACCTCTGATGTGTGTGTTCAGGATGATGGGATCCATCTGTTCCCCTGCTGCTACTTTCCCAGCTGTGTTCTGGGCTGGCAATGCTCTGCGCTCTGGCAGCAGAATGGTCATTCAAGGTCCAGGTTCTGGGATTTCTATTAAAAGCAAAAACATCCACATACTATATATATAGTACATATATATCACTAAAATGTTGTTTAAATTAACTAAAGATTAGATACTTTGTTAAATTTTATAAAATTTTCTTCAAGTAGCTTTTTGTTAAGATGTAGAAATTGCTTTTTTACTTATTAAAAAATACGCTTTTCTCAAAAGGGTCTCTAAAATGCCACTCAACAAAATCAGTGAGTTAAATATAAATAGTTATGAAAAGCAATGGGAAGAACAAATAACCTCAAATAATGAAGCAAAAGCCACCAAAAGAATCAAAAAGCAAAGAAAAATTAAGGTAAGCCACATTCAGTCTTTTTAGAGTAAACAGTACAGGTTTAAAACCTGTGCTGGTCTTGGAGACATGGTAGCAAATGTCTCAATTTTTTTTGACAGATTTTTCTTTTATATATGTATATATACTTATTTATTTATGGTGATTTTACATCATGCACCCCATCAAACTCAGTTATCTGTCTTCTCAGATTCATAACACTCATAATCATCCCATTTACAAAAATGCACGTTCATGCTGCTCATTTACTTATAGAACCATAATTAAATTTCCTGTGGCCAGATCCTTAAAGAAAACAGTCTCACCCACACCCTGCCCAAGGCCATCCATGCAGAAGTGAAGCACTGTGTCATCTAGACTTGAATTCTTGTATACAATGACACATTTTTTATTTTTATTTTTTTATTATGAATAAAGTCATATTTTTTAATCATGTATCCCCTTATTCAGACTTCATTCCACCTCCCAACCCTGACAGTCACTCACTCTCCTCCCCATCAATTTATCTCCTCCCCAGCAAGGACACTAGGTCACATGTCACAACCTGGCTTAGTTTAGCATCTACTCCAGGTAGGTCTGATTTCCTCACGTTATAATCAAGACTGGGTCCAGTGTCTTTCTGGGGGAAATGGGCTCCAAGATGCCAGTCCAGGGTGTTTCATATTCCAAGCTGTTCAGTGGTTGTGCTTTGCAGCTTGTACATGCTTTGCTTTTTGCTTAAAGTCCACTAATGAGTTGAGTACATCTCCTGCTTTCCTTTCTCGGTTTGTGATACCTCATTCAGGAAAATATTCTCTAAATTCGTTCATTTGCCTGCAAATTTTAGGATATCATTTTTTCTTACTGCTGAGTAGTACTCCTTTGTGAAGATGTACAACGGTTTTATAATCCATTTTTTCAGTCGAAGGGCAACTAGGCTGTTTCCAGTTTCTTGCTATTATAAATAATGCTGCTCTAAACATAGTTGAGCTAATGCCCTTGGATTGCAAATGTGCATCATTAGGGTATATGCCCAGAAGTGGTATTGCTGGATCCTTGGGGATATTGAATAACAATTTTCTGAAAAACTACCATATTGCATTCCAGGGTAGCTGAACAAGCTTACACTCCCACCAACAATGGAGGAGTGTTCCCCTTTTTCTGCAACTTCCCAAGCATAGGCTGTCATCTGTGTCTTTTATCTTAGCCATTTGGACAGGTGTAAGGTGTTATCTCAAAGTTGTTTTGATTTGCATTTGTCTGATGGCTAAAGATGTTGAGTTCTTTTTCAAGTATCTCTCAGCCATTTGTAATTCTTCTGCTGAGAATTCCCTTTTTAGTTCTGAAACCCATTTTTTTTCCTGGGTTATTAAGGGTTTGAGGCTCTAGTTTTTTGAATTCTCTATATATTTTAGAAATCAGTCTTCTGTTACATATAAGGTTGGTGAAAATCTTTTCCCATTCTGTAGGTTGTTGTTTTGTCTTATTGACTGTGTCCTTGGATTTACAGAAACTCCTCAGTTTCAGGAGGTCCCACTTAATTATTGTTGTTCTTAGTGTCTGTGCTACTGGTGTTATATTTAGGAAGTGTTCACCTGTGCCAATGCATTGGAGAGTATTTTCCACTTTCTTTTCCATCAGGTTCAGTGTGGTTGGGTTTATCTTGAGGTCTTTGATCCACTTGGATTTGAGTTTTGTGCAAGGTGATAAGCTTAGAACTAGTTTTATTTTTCAACACACTACCATCCAGGTATGCCAACACCATTTGCTAAAGATACTATCTTTTTTCCATTGAGTATTTTGGGCTTTTTTGTCAAAGATCAGGTGTTCATAGGTTCTTGGGTTAATGTCGGGAACTTTGATTCAATTCTATTGATCCAGAAATCTGTTTTTATGCCCTTAACAGGCTATTTTTATTGCTGTAGCACTATAGAATAACCAGAGCAAATACTTGCAGAAAATATCAACTTTCTTTCTGTATTAATACATTTATTATATTATGTAAATATTTATGGCATTTATTTTTTTGTGTTTATGTCAACACACTTTTATTTAATGTTCAAAGTTTTTTCCCAATTTTATGTGATAATAAAACCCTTTTTGTTTTCCTGGAAAGAACTATTATAGGCATTCAAACATATGACTTTAGTAACTTAAACAAATTTTCTAAAACTTCTAAGTATCAAACTCAAAGGCACTTTATATGTCCATGGTTAATATATCCAGATGTTGTATTATATATTCTAGGTATGACAGTACTTGATTGTGAATATTATTCGTAATTTTTATAAAGAATAATTCTTTGATGATTCTTTGGGAATTTCACATTATGCACCCCAATCCCTCTCATCTCCCCAACTCTTTATATCCGTCTGTCTCCACTGCAGCATCCCTCCCCCAAAGGAATTCCCTTTAAATTAATCAAGTTAATAGAAAACAAAACAAAACAAAGCAAGCAAACAAACAAAGAAACTAAAACTATCTCTAAAATGCTTACTACTCCATTAGTACAATAGTGATGAGCATTCTTTCCCAGCCTGCTATAAATGCCAGGACAATCTTTCTCTTCACAGTTTTCAATTTGCTTGATGTATTTATTTTATGCAAATCTATTATTTGTATCTGCACCCATAAATTAAAAAGGATATATTAGATTTTAGATTGTTCATATAACTTGTAGATATCTCAATGAGAGATAGTGGCAATATTTACCTTGGTGATGCTTACAGTAAAGTCTCTTCTACAATTTCACTCTTCTAGTATTAATTCTGTTATAGGATGAATCATCACAAGAGTAATCACTGTCATTTCCTAGCATGTGCAGAAACCGGTGAGTAACACAGTGGTAAACTAGAAATTGGCAGAACTTCTGAGCTGCCAATCTTGGACTCTTACTTCTTTCACAGAAAGATTCCTAAGAGATATAACAAACCTACTAGGGAATTTCAACTCAAAAATATAACAAAATGTGTTGACTGAAATGAGCCAATATTTTCATTACTTCTAGACTATATTTTGATGGTTGAAATGAAAAAGAAAACGAGTTATTGTTACAGTATACAAATTTCAAGAATCTGATCTCTCTACATAGATGGAAATAAATGCTTTTTCAAAGCCAATGTTCAATTAGTGAAATAGGTCATTAAGAGTCTATGTATTTCTGCATAGTCTGCTATCTCACAAGTGATTATTATGTTCACATTCAAGAAATCCACAGGAAGAGCAAAGTATCAAGGAAGCAATTTTACCAATACATCTATATGTTTAAAACTGAATACGTAGGTTAAAAAAGTCTTAAATGAAAAAAAGGCAAAGCCAATCTGCCCAATGGCACCCAAAAGCCTGTGCTGTATAAGGCAACAGTTTCAGTCATTTCAAATATATTTCTCTGTATTGTTTTTTGTCTTTCTTTTATTATTATTATTATTATTATTATTATTATTATTAACAAAGAAGTCACACTTTCTATCCTTGTATCTCCTTATTCAAGGTCCCTTCCCCCTCCCACCACATCAGGTCATTCTTTCTTCTCCTCAACTCCCCATCCCCTCCCAGGGCAGGCAGCAGGCAGTCCCATGTTCCCACTGTCCCAATATTGCTTAGTTCAGTATCCACTCCTGGCACATCCAGTTTTCTCCCCCCTCCCTCAAGAGGGAGTCAGGTGTTCCTCTAGAGGGAGTGGGATCCAAGGAGTCAGTCCAATTAAATACATTTACTTATTGTTCTCTGATTTTATTACTTATACTGTAAGTGTTTTAGTTTATCATCAGTTTTTATCTCAAGTAATTAAAAGCATATTCTCAGTTCTTCACATATGATATTTCAGCCTTTAATAGTCCTGAATTAAAAAATAAGATTTTAATGAAGTATTCATATGATCAATTTTCTGTTAGAAATCATCATCTAAAACTTTCTAGCAAACTAATAAAATATGAAGATAGGACACAAATAAAAAGAATTAAAGTTATCAAAATGCCAAACAAGTATATTTTCAGACTATATATCTCATGAAAATTATATATACTAGACTAAAAAAACAAAAAAAATAAGTATAGATTATCCCATGAATTTATTTTGATTCAGGGTTTTATAAAATTAACAGAAAGAAAAAAGAATAAAATAAAATGTATTTTATATAGAGTCTTCTCCCCTGCTCTCAGCTGGACCATTAGCTCAGCCCAGCGCTCAGCCATCTATCTCTATTCATTGTTGGATGTAGGTGCAGTGATGGCATTGGGAGTGGCTATTCATTTGATTGTGGGGGAAGTTCTGTCTAGGTAACATGTTTACTTTTGGCTGGAACATAGCCAGGAACATCTTGTGAGTTCTTGAAGTTTATCCTAGCATCCAGTCTTTTTCCTACCCCACATTGGCTTCCTCTGTTAAGATCCTCCCTCTCATTTTGTTCTCCCTCCTTGTTACTGCTCTCATTAAATTATCTCCTTGTCTCATTCTTTCCCACACATTCCTGGTTCTCGCCCTTTATGCTCCAAATTAACTTGGAAGATCTTGTCTATATTCTTTTCCTTCCTAAAAGAATACCTGAATGAATCTTCTCTTAAGATTTTTCTCATTCAAAACTTTTCAGTTGGGTTGTAATTTTCAGGTTGGATATTCTGTGCTTTTAGTCTAAAGTCCACTAATGAGTGAGTATATCGACTATTTATCTTTCTGGGCTGTTAGACCTCACTCACAATGATATTCTCCAAATCTATCTAATTACCTGTGAATTTTAGTATATCTTTTTTTTCTGCTGAGTAGTAATCCATTGTGTACATACACACTGTTTACTAATTCCTTCTTCAGTTAAGGGGCATTTAGGTTGTTTCTAAGTTCTTCCTATTAAAAATAATGCTGCTATGAACATAGTTGAGCTAATGGCTTTGGAGAGCGAATGAGCATCCTTTGAATATATGCCCATAGTGATATTGCTGAATCCTTGGTGAGATTCATTCCCAGTTTTCTGAGGAACCACCATACTTGCATTCCAGAGTGGCTGAACAAGTTTACAGTACCACCAACAATGGAGGACTGTTCTCCTTCCTCCAAATTCTCTCCAAAATAAGCCATCTGCTGTGTTTTTCATCTTAGCCATAATGACAGGTATAAGGTGGTATCTCAAAGTTGTTTGAATTTGAACTTCTCTGATAGCTAAAGATATAGAGCACTTTTTCATGTTTCTTTCAGCCATTTTTAATTCTGCTACTGAGAATTCCCTTTTCAGTTTTGAACACCATTTTTTTATTTGGGTTATTTTCTGCTGTAGCTTCTTGTGTTCTCTATATATTTTAGAAATCAGTTCTCTGGTAGTTGTAGGGTTGGTAAAGATTTTTTCCCATTTGGTAGGCTGTCCTTTTGTTTTATTGACAGTGTCCTTGGTCTTACAGAAGGTTCTCAGTTTCAGGAAGTCCCACCTATTAATTGTTGGTCTTAGTGTCTGTGCTACTGGTGTTATATTTAGGAATTGGTCACTCATACCAATGTGTTGAAGAATATTTCCCACTCCCTTTTCTATCAAGTGTTGTTGAGTTTACATTGAGATCTATGGTCCACTTGGATATGAGTTTTACACAGGGTGATAAGTTTGGATCTATTTTCATTCCTCTAAATACTACCATCCAGTTATTCCAACACCATTTGTTGAATATACTATCCTTTCTCCATTGGATATTTTGGCCTCTTTGTCAAAAATTAGGTGTTCGTAGATGTGTGGGTCCTCAATTTGATTCCATTGATCTACATTTTTTGTTTTTATGCTAATACCAGGCCGTTTTATTACTATAGTTCTTTATTATATCTTGAAGTCAGCGATTGTGATGCCTCCTGAACTTCTTTCATTGAACAAGATTGTTTTGGGGATCCTCGGTTTCCTAGTATTCCATATGAAGTTGAGTATTATTCTTTCAAGGTCTGTAAAAAATCATGTTGGGATTTCGATAGAGATGGCATTGCATCTGTAGATTGCTTTTGCTAAGATTGTCATTTTTACTATGTTGATCCTACCTATCTAGGAGCATGGGATGTCTTTCCATTTTCTGATATCTTTTTTTGTTTCTTTCTTCAGTGATTTAAAGCTTTTGTTTTATAGGACTGCTACTTCTTTGGTTAGAGTTATGCCAAGATATTTAATGCTATTTGCAGGTATTGTAAAGGGTGATGTTTCTAATATTTCTTTCTCAGCCCTTTTACCTTTGGTGTAAAGGAGGATCATTGATTTTTTTTAGCTTATCTTGTACCCTGCTTCATTGCTGAAGGACTTCCCTGGTAGAATTTGTTGGGATCATTTATGTGAACAATCATATCTGCAAATAGAGAGAGTTTGACTTCATCTTTTTTGATTTTTACCCCCCTTAATCTCCTTTGCTTTAGCTAGAACTTTGAGAACTATATTGAATAGATAAGGAGAGAGAGGACAGCACTGTCTTTTTCCTGATAATAATGAAATTGCTTTGAGTTTTTGTTCATTTAGTTTCATGTTGGCTGTCAGTTTGCTGTATATCACCTTCATTATTTTTAGATGTTTTTCCAGTATTCCACAATTATCCAGGATTTTCATCATAAAGGAATGTTGGATTTTGTCAAAGGCTTTTTCTACATCTAATGAGATGATCATGTGCTTTGGTTTTTTTTTTTTTAATTTGTTCATATGATGGCTGACAGTCACAGTTTTTAATATGTTAAACTATACTTGCCTCCTTGAGATAAAGCCTACTTGATTGTGGTGGATGATTTTTTTGATATGTTGTTGAATTTGAGTGCCAGAATTTTATTGAGAATTTTTCATCAATTTTTATGAGAGGGATTGATCTGTAATTCTTTTTCTTTGTTGTGTCTTTGAGTGGCTTATGTTTCAAGGTGATTGTAGTATCATAATAAGAGTATTGCAATATTCCTTCAGTTTCTACTGTATGGAATAGTTTGAGGAGTATTGGTATTAACTCTTCATTGACTGTCTGGTAGAATTCTGCACTGAAACCATCTGGGCCTCAGTTTATTTTACTTGGAAGACTTTTAGTACAGCTTCAATTTCCTTTGGGGTTATATATCTGTTCATGTCTTTAATCTGATGATTTAACTTTGGTAAATAGTATCTGTCCATAAAACTATCTATTTCTGTTGTATTTCCTTCTGCCCTGGATATTCTGGGTTTGTACTAAGGTTTTAGACCCACACCCTCTCCTGCTTAGCATCAAATAATCACATACAGGCATATAATTTTTTATGCTGATTGACCTAGGGCCCAGACCTTTAATTTGCTAGTTTCTTCATCTGAAATCAATCCATCTTGTTTAGCCATGCAGCTCTGTACTTTTGCTCAGATTAGCATTTCATCTTCTTCCCCTTGCATCTGCTCTGTCTCCTTGTCACATCTGTGGCATCTCTCTCTTGTAGCGCTGACTGACATGTGTCTGGCAGTTTGTGTCAGTTCTGAGATGATCTTGACTTTTCTTGTCCTGGTAGCCCCACCCACAATTCCTGTTTGACTTTGGCCCATTAGCTTTTTATTAAACCCATTGGAAGGACAACTATTTACATTTCCAGAATAGCCTCACTACACACTTTTTTTTGGAGTATAGATTTTCAAAGTATGACCTAAAATGTATATCTGTTGTTATGTCCCCCATTTCATTTCTGATTTTGATACTGTGGATAACCTCTTTGCATTTTGGTTAGTTTGGGTAAGGATTTATTTCTTTTATTGACTTTCTCAAGGAACCAACTCTTTGATTTATTGTTTCTTTGTGTTGTTCTCTTTGCTTCAATTGTAATTGAATTGGGCTCTAAGTTTGTTTATTTTTTGCCATCTACTCCTTCTAGGTGAGTTTGCTTCTAATTGTTCAAGGTCTTTCAGCTGTGCTGTTAGTTCTCTATGCTTATCATATAGGCATCTAGTGCTATAAATTTTCCTCTTAAGACAGCTTTTATTTTTGTCTCATATGTTTGGATATGTTGTAGATTTATTTCATTAAATTCTAGGAAATTTTTGATTTCTTTCTTAATTTCTTCCTTGTCTCAGAGAGGGTTCAGTTGAATGACTTCTAGTTCCCATAAGTTTATGGGCATTCTGTGATTTTTGTTTTTGTTAAACTCTAACTATAGATCATAGTTATCTGACATGGTAAAAGAAATCATTCTCATTTTCTTGTTATCTCTTGATGTTTGCTTTATGACTGGGTATGTGGTCAATTTTAGAGAAAGTTTCATGGGGTGCTAAGAAATATGTATGTTTCTTTGTATTTGGGTGGATGCTTTGGCATTTATCTATTAAGTCCATTTAAGGCATAAATTGTGTTAGATTCCTTATTTTTCTGTTGAGTTTCTGTCTGGTTGTCTTATCCAAGGGTGAAAATGGGGTATTAAAGACTCCCACTATTAATGTTTGAGGTGGACATGCAGTTTAAGATTTAATAGTGTTTCTTTTAAATATGCAGGTGCCATTGTGTTGAGGGCATAAATATCCAGAAGCAAGTGGTTCTACAGCATCAAGACACGAACATAACAATGAAGAGAAAATCACCTTAAAAACAGCTTATGAAGCTAATAGAAGTATTAAAATACAATTTAACTAAATTAACTAGAATCGAAGGAGAAGAACATGAGTTGCCTGTATTTTTAGCAAATGTCATACTGGATGACATTCATGCTATTTTTCCTGAGATTTTTCTAATTAATTATTTATATTATATGTTGACAAATTGAAACATATATTTTTAAATATCTACTACATTATAAACTATAGTTGGATTTTAAAAGAAAGTTGTACTTAATGTATATATTTTGATTTACTTAATGACATTGTATTTAATGTTTCCACAGAGGTACCAGAAAGTAATTTACCCAGATTGGCAAGTGGTAACAAACAGAATTATAATTTGGTCCCTGCTAAACAGTTTCACCAGTAGGATGATGTGAAATTGACATTTAATAAACTCCAAGTGGTTTAATTTCACCAAATTTCTTTCTTATAACCAAATTGTAAAATAATATAACTGTCCTCTTATATCTCATTGCAAATGCCATGACATAAAGATCTCAAAGCAATATTTGAGATGAGTTTTTTAGAGTGTCCCTACATACAATGAACTGAGTGATTTAGCTAATATAAGTTTATTTTCCCATATTTCTGAAGGATAAAGTTTGAGATCACACTAGCAGTGGGAAAGTTGCTATATAGGACTTTTGGAGAATCTATACTATGGACCTCTTAGATCTTGGGAGTTTATTAGCACATGTAGAATTTCTTTGGTTTGTAAAATCATCATTTTACTGGCATTGAAAACAAAAATAAATCTTTTGTATATCTCATTTCTTTCTGTGTGCTTATCTTTATTTCTTACTTTTCCTTTATAAAAGGGTTCACATTAAGAACTGTTTTAGCATTTTTATCTCTGTAAGAACTCTTTTTCCAAATACAGTTGGTATATAGTACAGAGAATCAGGATTCTTCCTATTGTTATTGATGGTCAAGCAACCCAATCACTCTACTATCCATTTTTAAGTCATGGCTGAATGTCTCATTACAAATGATTTCTTATTCTGTAGATTTGTATTATGATAACCACTGTGAAACCTTCAGAGCTTTCTCTCATAGAAAGGACTCAATTTTACTCCTGCACCTATTCGCAAACTACTAATATTTTCTGATGTGGCCCAACTCTTTGTAAGGTAATTATGTGCTTTCCTAGCCTGTTTTTATCTAAGATATTTTACTGAGATGCTTTTGGAATTAAAATGTAGTGTAAGAAGATGCTTGTCTAGAGAGCAAACACTACTGAATAAGTTCTTCTCATAGACAATAGCCTTGTCTAGATGTGAAAAACATCTTTCTTTTCCAAAGAGAGGAACTGTTAGTGACAATACAGGAAATGCAAAACAGTTCATTAGATCATACCACTCATTTCCCCATAACAATGTTTCCTTTTTATTTTTCATATTTCATTCTCCCTCCATTAAGGTGTTTACTTTAAGCAAAATGTGGGATTTCACATTTAGTCTTATTTGCATCTTTATTACAAAATTCTTGAAATGGTTTAGTGTAGGCTGACAGTCTGAAGATGTGTGGAAGCAAATACAGGGGCTCTATGTTCACTGCATGCCCAAAAGTAACATTACATAGATTATAATGAAGGTCGCTATAGTGATGGAAAGATGATTCAGTGGTTCTTGAAGAGGTGTTCTTGAAGAAAACCCCAGTCTAATTCATAGAACTCACATAGGTTCATAACCTGTTGTGGAATATTATTTTAACTGGGTGAAAATGTGTTCTTTTTTATGCTACAGAATATTACTTTAACTGTGTGAAAGTGTGTTACTTTTCTTTTTGCTACATTTGCTTAAGTATGTAAGGATATACTGTGTTTGTTTTACCTGGTCTTCCTAAGGTATTTGGTTGGTCTATAGAAAGCTGAACATCCAATAACTAGGCATATAGAAAGGATAAGTGTGGCTGGCAGGCAGAGAGAATAAGTAGGAGAAATAAAAGGTGGATGAGGGAAGCTAGCAGATCAGTCAGCAGACATGAGAAGCAATGAAAGTCAGCAATGAGTAGTCAGAAGTTTCCCTGTCCTTTCTGGCTAGTCCCACAGTCATTTAGTCCCATTAATCACAAAAAGGTTTATATTAACTTTAAAGTGCTTGGAAAATGTCTCAGGCACATTACTGATTAGCTCTTTCAAATGATACTTGAAAGAGCTATATTAACTCAAAATTCATTTCTATTTTTAGCCATGTGACTCTGTATATTTTTCTCATTGTAGCATTGCGTCATCTGACATACTTCGAGACTGGCTGGCTTCTCTCTGCTCTTTCTTTCCCAGAATTCTCATTGTCTTGTCACCTTGCCAATAATTCCTGTTGGCCTAGTTTTTGACCAATTAGCACTTTTTATCCATTATTTACAATGACAAATATTTACAATATACAAAAGCATAGTCCCACAAAATTTTCCTTTTTATTATTTTTATTAAATATTCAATACATCACCACAGATATTCAGAAAGAAAGAAAAGCAAAATTCCCCAGGCTAATGGTAGATAGAGAGAAACAGATTAAGTTAAAACAGGTAAGCCAGAAATGAGCCTAAGCTAGGCTAAGCATTCAAAACTAATAAGTCTTTATATCATGACTTGTGAGCTGGTTGATGACAAAAAAAAAAAAGCCAGGTCAAGCAAATATTTGCAACTCCAGTTCCAAGGCATCGGATTTTCTCTTCTAATGTCTGTAGACACATACTGCACAGAAAAAAAAACCATGAAACCTAAACACTTATATACACAAGGTAAAATAAACAAAAGGGTGCATTTACATTCAATATGTACTATTTTCCTTGTCTTTTTAAAAAAATATTCTCTCAAATATTTCATCCCAACTGCAGTTTTTCCTCCTTCTTTCTTCCCAGTTTTCACTTTCCTTCTTCCCCAGATCCACTCGTCCTTCATTGCCTTTCAGCTAAGGGAGGCTTCCCAGGGTTATCAGTCTAACAAGTCATATTGAGTTTCAATAAAGGAATGAAAATCCCCTCATATTAAAGTAGAATCGAAGCAACCCATTAGAAGAAAAAAGTTCCCAAAATTAGACAAAAGAATCTGATGCACCTCCTGCTCCCTCTGTTAGGAGTCCCACAAAAACAGGAAGTTGCAAAACCATAACAGATATGCAGAGTACCTAGGTCAGACCCACGCAGGTACTCTGATTGCCAGTTCAATCCCAATCTGCCCCATCATGCCAGATTAGTTGATTCTGTGGGTTTTCTTATAGTGTACTTGAACCCAGTGGCTTCTACAATCTTTATGCACCCATTTCCACAGGATTCCCCAAATATTTCTAATGTTTGGCTGTGGGTCTCAGTATCTGTTTCCATCAGATGCAGAAAGAAACCTCTGTAATAATTATTATAGAAGGATCCTGTCTACCAGTAGAGCCTAGTATCATTAGGAATTATGTCATTGACTTTTTTTCCCATTGTGTTTGGTTCTATTCTAGGAATCTGTGATATTTTGCATCTGGTTCCTGGCCCTCCAGGTAGTATTGGGCATGGGCTACTACTCCTGTCATGGGCCTCTATCTGGACCAGGCATTGGTTTGCCACTCACACATGATCTGTGACACCTTTTCTCAAGCATATTTTCAAGTAGGATAAGCTGAGGGTCAAAAGTTTTGTGGCTGAGTTGGTATCAAAAACTCTTCACTGGAGGCCTTGCCAGGTTATAGCATATGGCCAGTTAAGGCTTCATTATCCCTAACTAGGAGGCTTAGCTAACATTACCCTCAAATTCTACAAAATCAAAATAATAAAGAAATGAGTTTTTTTCTTGATAGACACTAATTACAAATGCTAAATCAGGATAAGACAATTTAAATAGCCCTGTAACCCATAAAAAAATAGAAGTCTTTAAAAGTTTCAAAACACAAAAAAAATGTATCCAGAGTCAGACAGTATTGAATAGAAGTTTATCATATTTTCAAAGATGAACTAATACTAGTACTTCTCAAATTTTTCCATAAAATAGAAACAGAGAGAACATTGCCAGATTAATTTGTGAGTTTATAGTCATCCTGACACCAGAGCACACAAAGACTCAATAAAGAAAGAAAATTACAGACCAGTTTTCTTCAAAAATATTAATGCAAAAATATTCAATAAAATACTTGCAAACAGAATTCAAGAACACATCAAAAAAGATCATCACCATGATCAGGTGGCTTCTGTGCAGAAATGCAGGAGTGGTTCAACATAAAAAAATCTGTCAATTTATTAACCATATAAACAAACTGGAAGGAAGAAGCCATATGTTCATGTTATTAGAGGCTAAAAAAGCCTTTAACAAAATTCAATACTCCTTCATGATAAGTTTGAAGAGATCATAGATACAAGGTATATAACTAAACATAACAAAGGTAATTTACGACAAGCCAATAGACAACATCAAAGTAAATAAAAAGAAAATCTCAAACAGATATACTAAAACTAGAAACAATACAGGCCAGTAGACTCTTTCCATATCCGTTCAATACTTGAATTTTTATCTAGAAGAATAAGACAATATTTTCTATTCTTAAGAAACAAAAGGTAACAAATATTATCCCATCAACTGAAACTTAAAAGTGAAAATCCTGTAAAACACAGTTAAGCTAAAGGTATTACATAATGAAAATATTTTCAAGATTAATGGGAGAATGAGAGTCACAGTATATAAAAGGAAATTATGCATATTTCACAGATCAGCATATTTTGTTGCAGTCTCTACTTATTTCTACTAACACAAAAATTTTATCATATTTACAGTAAAAAAATTTACAGGATGGGATTATGTCTCTGTCATAGAACCCATAAGCTAAATGTGCAAAGACCCTTTTAACCCTGATCCTCAAGAAAAAAAAAAAGAAGAAAAAACTGATATAAACTATTAGTAAAAATAATATTTACTGACTACTAGTTTAATGCAAATTATACAATAATAAAAGATTTAAGACATCCATTTATTTTCTATCATCTGAAACCAGTTTCTTCCTCCATAACTTCCTCATGGCATTTTTCACTTCTGCATTTCTCAGTGTGTAAATCAGAGGGTTGAGCAAAGGTGTCCCAATTGAATAAAATATAGCTATCATCTTGTCCATAGAAAATGTGGTTGCAGGGCGTGTGTATATAAATATACATGGTCCAAAGAACAGGATGACCACAGTGATGTGGGAGACACAGGTGGATAGAGCTTTTCTCCTTCCTTCAGCACTGTGGTTTCTCAGGGAACGCAAGATGATGACATATGAGACCATCAGCATGAGGAAACTCACTGTACAAATGGCCCCACTATTGGACACCAGAAGTAGGTTGATTATATATGTGTCTGAACAGGCAAGTTTCAACAGTGGCTGCAAGTCACAGAAATAGTGATCAATCTCATTGGGGCCACAGAAGGGTAAACTCAAGGCCAGAAATATCTGAACTAA
>PVIH01011767.1:0-67333 GCA_004025045.1 Sigmodon hispidus | reverse complement strand
CTGTCTGTCTGTGCAGTGTCTGTCTGTCCGTGCAGTGTCTGTCTGTCCATGTAGTGTCTATCTGTCCATGCAGTTTCTGTCTGTCCATGCAGTGTCTGTCTGTCCATGCAGTGTCTGTCTGTCCGTGCAGTGTCTGTCTGTCCATGCAGTGCCTTCTGTCCATGCAGTGTCTGTCTGTCCGTGCAATGTCTGTCTGTCTGTCTATGCAGTGTTTGTCTGTCCATGTAGTGCCTGTCTGTCCATGTAGTGTCTGTATATGCAGTGCCTGTTTGTCCATGCAGTGTCTGTCTGTCCATGCAGTGTCTGTATATGCAGTGTCTGTCTGTCCCTCCAGTGTCTGTCTGTCCATGCAGTCTTCCTCTTGCTCCTTACAGCTGTTATGCACATGTCACTAGTACCAGAAAATCTCACAGACCTTCTGTCCCAGATGTCTCCTTTCTGCTCACCTTACTGTGTGTTAGAATTTCTCTGCTCTCCAATACTCTTTGTATTATTTCTACATTTTACACTTACTCGTTTCGGAGTGCTGAAGATCAGAACTTTTTCAGCTTTATATTGTGACTTATAAGTTACTGTTTCAGTCATATGTAATCTGATATTAAAATATCAGAGAGAGAGAGAGAGAGAGCACCTTGGAGAAACTGCCTCACTTATATGCATTATGGCTCATTCCAGAATGCTAGAGACCAAACCAGGAACAATCTGATCCCTAGTTGGAGTCTGTGAGCCAATGTCTTCTTTAATGAAGCTCCATATTTCACTTTCTAGGTTTGCTCCTGGCTAAAGGAGTCCTGCCTTAATATCATAATATGGAAGGTCTTCTTACAGTCTCTCTGTCTCTGTCTCTCTGTCTCCCGTCTTTCTGTCTCTCTATCTCTGTCTGTCTGTCTCAGTCTGTCTCTCTCTCTCTCTCCCTCCCTCCCTCTCTCTCTCTCTCTCTCTCTCTCTCTCTCTCTCTCTCTCTCTCTCTCTCTCTCTCTCTCTGTGTGTGTGTACGCCTGTGTGTGAATTTGCCTGCCTGCCACGTGGAAGTTCTTGTGAGTGTGTAGCATTATGAGTTGTTCCTAGTAGCCATGTGTCTTGTCTTGTTTTGAGACGTTCTCTCAGGTCTGGGCCTAGTCAGGGTGAGCTATTTAGGAAGCAATAGGGAGCCTTCTTCCCACCCACACTCCCCCACCCCTGGGCTGTGCATGAACACTTACTGCTTTGAGCTTATCTTTCAAATGTGCTTCCTGAGGACCAAACCCAGGTCCTTATGCTTAAGAAAAAAGCATTTTACCAACTGAGTTGTGTTTTAATCTCATACAACTCATTTTAGAAGTTTCTTCTCAATATCTAAACTGGTGTTTGACCAAGTATCTTGGTATTATGGCCAAGTCAAGTTGACACATCACAGTAATCATCACACATGGTTCATAAATCAAGTCAGAGCCAAGTAATGAGATTTTTCACAAGAGCAGCAGAGAAACTTGATACCCAGCTGTGTTTATAATGATATAGAGTTTACATTCATTTTAATAAAGAACTCTTCAGACAGCCTCAGTATATACTATAGTTAATCGTAGTGTTTTTCTACACCTGATCACTAAACCAACCCCTCACTGCATCTTAAATAAACAATAAGAGTAAATCTGGCCTCCAAAGTCTAAGCTCCCCCAAGCATCCTGAACACATAGAACCACAATGAGGGTCACCCCATCCTTTGCCCATTTCTACCTTCTTCACATGGGGTTTCTCCAGGGAACTTCCCATCCAGTCTAATGCACGTGTCTCAGTTAAGTATCCTAAGGAGGTAGACTTGCTTGCAAATATTTATTTTTATATTTTGTTTTAAATTAGCATGCAAGTCAATGGGTTTTCTGTTAGTGTTTTTGTTGAACCTCTACCCCCTCCTCGGCTCCTCTCCTCTTTGGCTGCCCCTCCCCAGCAGCCTCCACTCCGCATCATGTCACCTATATTTTATTATCCCCAGGTTCTCTACTTTCATCTCATCTGTCCAAAGTTCTCTTTGCCCCTTCAGTGCTCCCCTTTCTAGTTTTCTAGAACACACTTCACACACATACCTATATGCAAATATACAAAGTTAAAATCTAGAATCCACATAGAATGCACACGCCATTTTTCTTTCTGAGTCTGGCTTATTTTATTTAATATGATGCACTTCAACTCCATTCATTTCCCTGAAAACACCATTATTTTATTCTTCTTGATAATTCAATATTTTTATATAACTCTATAAAATCCTACTGTATCTATTTACCACATCTTGATTATCCATTCCTTCACTAATAGAAATGCAGGATGGTTCTATTTCCTGGATACTGTGATTACTGCAGCAGTAAATGTGGATGTGCCAGTATTTCTGAGGTAGGGCAGAGAATATTCTGGGCATATGCTTAGGAGTGGTATTCTCCTGAACCAACACCTTGTGGAGACTGACAGAAGAACATTGACCTGGTACATAATCACAACCAAAGCTGGATCCAAACTCGAAGGTAACTCAGAGCCAGAACACCCTTCACAGATGTCCTAAGCTAATACTTCACCATCTTTTTGTGCACCAGTCATTCAAAGCACAGTGTCTCTGCAAAAAGATCATAACACTAGGGGAACTGGCATTTTTTGAACATGGTAAAATATGCCCTCTTGAGCTGCCAACAGACAATGGTGTAGAGAGAGTAGCAAATGCCCCTGGTCACAGTCATAGCAGGTAGCACATTACAGCAATTACCTTTCCCCTTGTGCCTGCCAATTCCAGGCTTGATCTTAGGACCAGAATCCAAAATACCATGTGGGGCCCAGCAGCCTGGCAATGAGAACGCCACTATCCATGATAGATGATGCATGGTTAACTGGTGCTGTGCAGTAGCGGCCAAGTCTTTCAACTTGCAGTAATGTAAACCTTCACTGAGAAGGAATGCTAATGCAAAGAGATGCACTGACACTGAAATGTTTACACAGGGAAGGAAATAATAAATATACGAACTTTGGAGATTCTGGTAGCTCTTGCTCTGCACCCATAATTTGTTAGAAGAAAGAATGTTAGACATGAGCCTATTAATTACTAATTCAGCCAGAGGGATTTCCATGCTATTATTCCCTATAACTGGAAGGCATACAGAACAGAAAACCTAGCTAAGGACTGAAATTAATGAGTAAGAAAGCTTCAGCCTGGTCAGCTCCCATTTGCTAGTGTGAATACCCAAAGGCAATTAGTGAGGCTCTGAGACTTGGGGCTGGAGCACCTGGACATATGCAGCTTATAACCTTGAACTATGATGGTCCCATGAGCCTATTGGGTCTGAGGAACTGACCCTGACTTCTTGCTAAAGCATAGCCCTCAACTCTTATTTGTAAGTCATACATAAACCTCAGATGAGGTGGGTGCTTTATAGATGGATGTGTCTCCCTCAAGATTTTCCTATCCACACTGCATTGGTGTTTGAAAATGTTTTATTATAGATATATAACATGAAGCAGGAGGCATCAGAGTTTATGAATATAGAGTATATTCCTCTGATGGGGTATTTTATCACTATGAGAGGAATCAAGGAGGCATTGCCAATATACTAGCTGATTGTAGAAAACTAGAAAAACCATTGTTCATAGGATGTGATGGGGGAAATGCTGAAGCTGCCTTAGAAGACTGAGACATCAGTTCTTATTAGTCACCTCTGCACAACACAACAAACACAGAAACAGAGGTGCCATGTAGCAGGAATATAGTCTGGATGGCACAAACTTTCATTCACCAAAAATAACCTGGTGAGTGACCAATAACCAGCTCTTCAGCTGCAGTAATGGATGCCAGGCTCCCCTGATGGCATTGTGACTTGAGAATGATCAGTTATACACATATTTCTTTCACACAAGAAAAAACAGTGATTCATTTTGGCTAGACTCATTATGTATTCTGAGCATGAATTTTCCTCTCCTACTCACAAGGTGTGGGCTTTAGATGGTTGTTACAATACCTGGTCTGCTGACAGGGACCTACCAAAAGTGCAAGTGTGAATATGTCTTAGGGGTTCCATGAGTTTTAAATCACACAGTCTCATCCAAAAGCCACAGATACAAAGAAATTGTTGGGCATCCTTTTACAAATAGAAGCAAAGATCTAGCTGGAAGATCTACAAAAGACAGGGCGCCATCCTGAAGATATAATGTTCAGTACAAATCACCACGTGTTATACAGTGTGCATTGTATATGCATCTGCAGAGACGGAAATCCCATATCCAGGAAGCAAGCAGTGCATACCCAAGCTGCCTTTTTCTCATTATTCCCAGGCACCTGCAAGGGAAATTCGTGTTTTCTGTTTCCAAACTCTTGGCTCTGAGTATCTCAGAAGCCCACTTTTCTGAAAAGGGAAACCATCCTCAAGAAGGTCATCAGTCCTGTGGAACTTTACGGCATCTGATAGAGGGAGGTTTTGCCTAACTTATGTCCAGAGTCCAGCAAGAGCAAAAAAGGACCCTGCATCAGAAGAGCCAACACTTAGCATCCGGAAGAAACAGGATGAGTCTCCCACGAGGTATGGTCTGCTGTCATATATCTCCTCAGGGTTTCTCTTGATGTTCCTATGTCCACTTCTTCATGGGGAGCAGGGTGGGAATGTCCTTGCTCATGAGTATGCACATAGACCAGAGGTCAACATCTCTTCACCTTTTATTTGGAGATAGGATCTCTCTTGAATCCCCCAGTTCACTATTTCTGTTAGACTATCTAGCAAGTGAGTCCCCAGGATTGAAGTCCCAGTGCTGGGTTCATAGACGCATACTGTCACAGGTGCTGGGGATGCAAATTCAGCTCATATAGTAAGTACTTTCCTCACTGAGCCATCTCCCCAGCCTCCCCCCAAATTATTTTGTAAAGAAACATACATTAGAAAATGATGTAGGTATGGTGATGCACTCCTTTAATCCCCAAACTTGGGAAGCAAAGGCAGGCAGATCTCTGAGTTAAAGCCCAGCCAAGTCCCAGAGTGAGTTCCAGGAGAGAAAAGGCTACAAAGAGAAGCCCTGTCACAAAAACAAAACAATAAAAACAACAAATAAAAAGAAAAGAAAAGGACAATAAACATTGTTCCCAAGTTACAGTCTCATTTTCGGTTTGCTAGAGGAACAGAATCAATAGACTAGACATGAATAATGGAAAAGTAGTTCATAGTCTGCATGATAGGCATAGGTAGTTCATTAACATATGCCTTGTGATGGAAAGGCTACCAGCCTGGTAGCTGCTCAGTCCATGAAGACGGATTCCTCAGCATTCTTCTGCCAAATGCCTGAGAGATATCTGAAAAGCTACAGTTCTTTTGCCAAAGCTGGAAGCTTGGAGGAGCTGGTTCTGATATCAGAAAGAGGTGGCCTCAGTAACAGCAGCAGCAGCACCAACAAAAGTCAAAGGCAAGTAGACAAAAAGTAAAGGCTTGCTCTGGGGTCTGCTTATACCTGGGTTTCCATTACAGGATGCTGTGCACATTTGGATGGTCTTCTTGGTTCTGGTAATTGAATCAACGTGCATTCAAAATTAATCTAGTCTAGATCCCAACACACAAGCTTAGAGGCTAAGCTAATCTATATAATTCCTCACAGGTATGTCCAAAGGCTAAAGAAATCTAGATAACCCCCACACAGATGCCAAGAAACTAACTTAATCTTTATAATAGCTACATGTATCCCAGAGGCTAATCTAATATGGTTAATCACTCACAGGTATGCTCAGAGGCCAGTCTGAGATAGTTCCTCACTGATGTCCCCAAGGTCTAACCTAATCAAGATAGTACCCACAAGTATGCTCAGAGTCTAACCTAGTTTAGATAGTCTCCACAGGTGTGTCCAGAGGCTCATCTCGTGAGTGATTCTGGAGTTTGTCAAATTTACATTCAATATGAACCATCTCAGGGCCTGAGTAATCCTTGGAAATTTAGGGGAAAAATACTTGACTGTTAATTGGCTAACGAGATCACATCTAAGTGTGCAGCACTCCTGGGTAATTTCCTGGCTCTCTCTCCTTTCACACCGGCCTCCCTTCTCTTCCACTCCCCCCCACCTCTGTTTCTTTTTCTCCTGCATGAAAGATTGAACAGAGTTTACCAACACTGAGTTACATCTCCAGCCTTGGTTTGGTTTAAGAGTAAGTTTTGAAGCAGCACATGAAAATATATAAAGGATAACTGGACAGTGTATAAGAAAAGACAATTTAACATTTTTAAACTTGATAACCCCAAAGTTTTTGTATACTACTATTTTCCATATTACCTGAAGATAGGAATTGATTATTTGTTTTTTTCTCTTGGCTGGTTTGGCATTTAAGGTAACCATTGGGTGTGATGGATAGCACTGTCAACATTACAAGATCCTGTATTACACAGAAAAAAAATTCTGTCATGTTTGTAAGGGACTTTCTATATTTGGTTAACTGAGGGGTGGAGATCCATCTTGAATGTGGGTAGCACGGTTCCCTGAACTGGAGTTTTGAAAAAGAAGGGAGAGGGCTAAACATCCACATTCACTAGTCTTTGCTTCCTAACTGTGGGTGCAAAGGACCAGCCACTTTATGCTCCATCTGTGATGTCCCTGGCTCCAGCATGATGGACTGTACCCTTGAAGTGTAGCTACAATAAAACCTTCCAGCTTTGAGTTGCATCTTGCCAGGTATTTTGTCACTGCTATGAGGAAAGTAAGTGATACATTGAATATTGCCAAGAGATATCAAAAAGTTGAGCTTTCTTTAGACAACAATTCTGATAAGAAAGTGAGATTATTTTTGTTATTTTTTTCTCAAATACCAAACATTATAAAATCTATTATTTTTCTGGAGAACTATGTTTTATTTGAAAGAAAAAAAATGAGAATACATGGATTTGTCCTAAGTTCAAAATTTTAGTGACTCAAAAATCTACAAACAGTATCCAAAAACTGATAAAATTCTCATTTTTTTTCCTCAGGCACACATACTACTGTAATTAATATTTATTTTGCAGGGACTTTATTTATAGCTTAATTTTCTGTTTTCCTGGGTAAGAGGACAGTACATTGGCAGCTAATATAAAAGGACAAAGGCAAGTGTTTTAACCACACATATTCAAAACATTGGACAGCCACAAAAGAGAAAACCTTATATTGGTCCTTTATTTGATTTAAGATAAATAATATACAACAAATTAGTAATTTATGTTTGGAGGAAAAAATATTATTCAAACTAAGAGTGTAATCTAGAGTCGTGTTTCTTCTCTCATTAAAAAAGAAATGCTGCAGTGGCCTTTTCTTCACATATGCTAAGGTAGGAAGATGTATGCAGCAATCCACATTTTCTGCACTGCTCTGCTTTCAGGGCTTCTAAGTTTTCTCTTGCTTCAAAACAAATTATCTTCATCAAGGAGGCTTAGACAATATCCATGAAAGAATATTTCCATGAGATGTGTTGATGGTTTTACCAGGAACCAGAGGATCTGTGTCTCTCACAGGCTGCATGCAGCACTGTCAGCCCGGTATCTGTCTTCTGATGATGAGGGCTCTTTCATGTCTGTATTCTCTCACCATAACTGTTGATGGCCTCTTGTTCTATGGAACAGTTGTGTAGAGACCACGTTCCTTGTCTTCCCCTCTCTAAGCTCTTGTTACTTGGTTATATAAGCTTTGGGTGGGAGGAGTCTTAAAGCTTTGTAAATTTATTAGCCTTGGGTCTTGTAAGTTTCATGAGCTTCCTGAGTCTTCTAAGCCTCCCTCTTCCCTGCTCCCAAGAGGGAGTGTATCAGCTCAAGAAAAAATTACGTAATACCTCAGCGTTCCATTGTTCTCCTTCCTCTGTGTTTTTGAGAACTTGTCACAGTCACCTTGGTCCTCTTAAGGCCCAGAGAGCAGACAGCAGAGTTTTTCTAAGCTTCTGGATATACCATTTACAATTCTGTAGTTCTTTTATTTTGTAAAAAAAAAAATTACAGAAATTCATGTGAGGATTTCCCTTAGTTCTACAATCTATTAGCTACAAAAATGTCTGAGACTTTCTAGAGTTAAAAACATGGCTACAAATTGCTGCCAGCTACAAAAAAAAATCCCAGTGTCAAAAATAGCAGCAGTCTTGTATAATCCTGGTTATTCACAGACAGAATCGTTTCCCACAGACCTTAGATCTGACTAGAATGTATTTAGCTACTTATTTTCTTGATGTTGGTCACAAGCAACAGTTTCAGTGAAGAATAGCTAACGTGAAGCAGTTAGAAAAGGAGTATATTTTATTTCAGTCCATGAAGAAAACGGAGAGGAGGAATATGAGAAGTAAGAATATCCTTTCTCCAGCACAAACAATGAAGCAAACAAGAAACAGAAGAAGGCTAGGCAGCTGCAGGGCACTGCCTTAGAAAGAGCTGCTCCTGGTGGCTGAGAGGAAAAGGAACAGGAAGTGCTTGGCAGTATAGGTGCTTCCTATGTGAAGGCAATGGGTGTTTCTAAAAGGCTGCACTTGGGAAGGGCATCTGGCACCATCTTTCTAGTTTAATTTCTAACCCAAGCAGACTGCACTCTGCCTCTGCTGGCCAGGTGTGATAATTTATGCACTAGAGAGGATGATGGGAATTTAAATATAATTTACAAATTTACATAATTATTTCTGGAGCTTCTCCCCCTACAACATTTCAAATGGTAGTCTGTCTAACGTATAATAGTCAATTTCCAGATCAAAGATTTCAATAATACTGTATGCAAAAGCTGTGAATTTGTAACCTAAACTATCTGGAATATGAAAAAGGAGATAGTGTCACATGCTACCCACAATGGCCTCTAGCTCAATATATAGCCAGAGGTAACCTTGTATTTCTGACCCTCCTGCCTCCACCTCTCAAGTTAGCCTGGATCACAGGTGTCTACCACTATGCCTAGTTCCAATTGCACTGGGGATGGAAACCTGGGTCTCCTATGTGTTAGACAAGCAGTCCACTCACTAACATACATCCCCAGACCCTGGTAAGAGTTGTAATATCCTCTCTACTGAAAATTATCCATCAAAAGCAAGCCATCATAAACTCTTTATTCTATGTGATAAACCGTTGTGGCAATCATGATAATCACTGAACTGTAGGTGTAGATTTGATATATAGAGAGATACAAATGTAGCTATATAATAGAGATGATATATATGAATATGTATGTGTACATATATGTATACAAATGACTGGAAGCAAAGATAAATTTTCATCTGGAAACAGAATGTATATCAATGTCTCAAAGACATTATGGCCCATCCAGAACCCCTGCACTATACTCTCTGCTCTGTTCACTCGACAGGAAAGCAGAGTATGTCTGCACTTGTTCTATATACTGTTTTTTTTTTTTAATTGTGGTTGTTGTTTTGTTTGAGTCTCATAGAAAATTATTTTGGAGAGAGTTCAAATAAATATTTAAGTTGATATTATTTTCTTGTTGGCATATTACTTTGAAAAAGCCGTGGGCTGCCCCATTGAGCAGTTTCACAGAGGTCATGTTGAAGCATAAGGCATTCCAAGTGACCAGTTTTAAGCATCAGCTAAGTCAGTCTCAGCAATAAAGTATAGCGATAAAAACAGTTGCATTATTGAGAATGGAAAGTCTTGCTATAATGGACCTTTTAGTTTTTAGGAAACAAGCTGCTTACTTCTTACTAATGGTTGAAGCCAGGCCTCTCTCACGTGTGGCAGGCAAATGTGCTATCTCCAAGCTCTATCTCAATACTACTTTTATTTTATTTATTTATTATTATTATTTTGAAACAGAGTCTCACATAGCTGTCTAAGCTATCCTTGAACTCACACTGTTGTCCAGACTGGCTTTAATTTTGCAAATCCCCTGCCTCAATCTCTTAAGTAGCCAGGCACCATTAGGCCTGGAAAACAACTTCTTAAAGATATAGAATACTAAGACATCACCTGCCATTGACAGAGCCATATGTAATTTAGCATCATAAATATTTACACATATGATGACAAATTCGGGAAAGACGTTAAGAAAATTATATTTTTAAACTGTAATGACTTATGTGTTAAATTTTACTTTTTAAGATATTTATTTATTTGCTTATTTAGAGACAGGTTCGTATTGTGTAGCTTTGACTGGCCTAGAAATTGGATGTCCTGGAAATCACACAGATAAGACTGCCTGTATATTCTGAGTGTTGCCCTACAATACAATACTCAGATATTTGTCTTATTTATGTGTATGTGCATGATTTTTTTGTGTGCATGCCATGCATGTGCAGGTGTCACTGACGTTATAAAAGGGCATCAGATTTTCTGGAATTGTTACAGGCGGTTGTGGCACACACAACCCTATTCGATTGCTGGGAACCAGCCTGAGGTTCTCTGGGAGAGTAGAGGCACTCAGTCTCTCTGCCATCTCTCTAAACCTATGTTTAACTTTTTATTCCAAAGTAACAGTTACTATTGAAGAAAGAGAAATAAAGGTTTTGTTTACTATTATAAGGTCTCTATATCCATTAGTAACCCTTCAGATATTTAAGGGTATTAAAGTCACAGCGGAAAATGAATTTCAGACAAAAGTAGCCGCTGGAACTGGAGTTACAAACAGTGGGAACCATCATATGGTTGCTGAGAATTAAACTGAGTCCTCTGGAAGAGCCGCCAGTGCTCTTAAGCACTGAGCCATCTCTCCAGTCACCCTTCTCACTTTTTTCCTTTCAGAAGACTAGGTAACAGTTCATCTTCACGGGAAAGTCAAAGAGGCAGGAATTAGCTGCAGCTGGACACAGTCCATAGCAATTACTTGATGCAAGCATATTAATGCTCGGCTCACTTTCCTACTCTTACACAATCCAGAATCCCATGCCCAGGGAATGACGCCACCCACCGTGAACAGATCTTCTTATTAATCAAAATAAAGGGAACCACATACACACTCACAAGCCAACTTCACTAGACAAACCATTACCCTTAAGCTGATTCTCCTTCCTCTGCTGACACCCCAGACTCTAGCTCCCTCTGCCCTGGGACTTTAATCATTCAATCCCTTCCAGCCCTGTGCATTCCTGTCCCTCTACTCCAATTTCCCATGTCAGACTGAGCCTGTCATCTTCTGTGAAGCTTTTTCCTTTTTTGTTTTCTTTCTATAGATCCACCAACTAATGAAAGATCCTTGCTTTCTCTATGTCCTTATTCTTATTTAAATAACCATCAAGACTTACCACTTTGCCTCTCTAACTGGTTTTCCTCCAGAAGAGCATTTTCATTCACCTATTTCTTTCAACTACAAATTGCCTAAGTTATAGCAAAGGAATGAGTGTGGCATAGGGCACTTGTAACCCCAGCACTTGGTCAGTTGAGGCAGGATTACCTGTTTCAAGTTCAGTCTTTGCTACATAGTGAGTTCAAGGACAGTCTGGTTACAAAGCATGACCCTTCTTCTCATATATGTATATATACATACATACATACATACGTACATACATACACAAAACTATGCTAGGCATTGTCTTTAATTCACAAAACTGTGTGTCCATCATTGCAATCAATATTAATTAGTTTTCATCACTCGGCAAAGAAGTGCCATACTAATGCCATTAGTCCCCTTCTGTTCTGCTTCCTCAGCACATGCCTACTGCTCGGTAGTGTCATTTCTCTCCTGCACATCTCATATAAATGGAATAATGGACTGAAGTCTCTCACAGACAGTTTCTGCACTGCTTTTTCATTCTGAATAATATAGTATATGAGTATGTGTCTGCTCATCATCTGGTTAAACCTGGACCACCTCTACCATGGGGCTGTAATGAAGAATGTCATGGTAACACTGGCACAAATGTCCACAGACACATTTTCATTTACTCTTCTTTTGGCCAAAACACTCCTTTTCCACTAGGAAGGAATTGCTGGGTCAGAAGGTAACTCCACTATTACCCGTGTGAGAAATGTCTAGACAGTTTTTTTTCCATGCAACAACATCATTTTATAGGTTGGTAAACAGCAGGCACCCATTCTGGTTCTTCTGCATTCTGGCCAGCACTGTGGCTGTCTCTCCAAGTTATTTCAGCCCATCCTCCCTAAAGGAAAGCAGTGACTCACTGTGCCTTCTGTGTGAGTTTCACTGACAATATCTATGTGCTTTAATGTGTTTGTTTGTTGGTTGGATTAATTTGAGACAGGCTCTTCCTATGTAGCTCAGGTTGGCTTGGGACTCATAACAATCCTCCTGCCTCCGCCTCCTGAATAAAAAAAGTGCAAGTGTAAGCAATGGATTATAGCTGTAGCTGTTAGAAGTGCTAAATATTGTGATACATTTGAATTTTGCAATTAAAAATGAATGTAATTAAAAATATGTCTCAGGGTCCCTCTTGAATCACTCTATTCAAAATACAGCTGAAGCAATGTATTACAAATCAATATTGGTTTATAAGACTTGAAAAAAATGCAAAACCAGAAATACTGATCTATAGCTAACAAAGCATTAAATTACAACCTTTTTTTTAATGCTGTAAAAGTTTAGGCTATACAATCCAGAAATGAACATAAATATTCTATTTTTCACTGCATTTAAATCTTGGTTCTCCCCCAGGATGACCTGATACATAAGACACTGTTACTGAGAGTCACTGGCATGCAAGAAAGTTACAGGGTGGGAGAATAAGAAGGATTCTGAAAATTTGCTGGAACAAACATTGTATTATGAACAATATGCTATTTTCTCCTGGGAACTCACCAGTGAAACAGAAGCCTGTTCATGACGCCTGCAGAGCTGCCATGAACATGTACAGGTTGTGGGACCAGTGACGCACGCATGAATGGCCAAGTGTTAGTGCAGGCTGACCTGGAGTGATCCTGCATCTGTGTTGCTGTTCTCCAGAGAGAGCCATGTGAGGCTTCCAGCTGACACGCTGCTTCATTCATGCCGCCATCCCCATTGGCCTCTTACTACATATGAGTGCTTTTGTGAAATAGTAGAAAAGAAACAATTCTGGATTAGTGGAATCAGCCAAGGCACTGGAAGTCAGAAGTTCAGGGGCAAGTCCAACAATGGCTTTTTGTATAATAGAGGGCAAGGTTCTTGGCTCTAGCAATTGGATTCCCATAGACTGATGGCTTGCCACATTAATGCAGCTATCTTCAAACACAGGGAATTAGGCATTAGGAAGCCTCCAGTATTGACTGAGAATTTGCTATGCAGAAGACAGACTGGGAAACCTGGAGCATACACCACATTGTAGAAAGGAAATTCCTCTTCCTCTTTTGACATCCAGGAATCTTGATTCTAATCAAATCCCCTTGGAAAACATTGCTCATGGGCTTTCCTTTTTGACCTGTTTCTGGAGGTGTTTGGAGTTACTATGGGTTGCTGGTGGTGACTATGCTCATTTATGCATTCCATTCTACAGGGATACCTAGCTAAGATAGTACCCATCTGACCCCAGAGCTGCATGTCGCATACATCTTTTTCTGCAGAGGCGCCACTTTCCATAAAGGAAGCCAAAATGCACTTTTCAACTATCAGATGTTAGCTGAGAACTTAGGCCAGTAGTGCATAAAACGATTCAAGATTGCCAAGAAAACAACTCTTCAGCTTTTAACTAAGGCTGTCTGGACAGAACAGCAATGTGCGTTGCTTACGCAATCTCTAGGAGGACACCTGCCTCCAAACCCGTCACCTGAGTGTACTCTATAACCTTGCAAAACCATTTTCTTCAAATAAGAGTTATGAAGAAAAATATTTAAAGGTAATTAAAATGAAAACATGCTACAGAATGTAGCCACTGAACAATCTCCTAGTGTTGACTGCAAACTTTGTATAGAACATTTCCAGGACACTGGGAAAGAGCACTTATTCTGAAGTTAAGGGGCGGGACTAAATAAGAAGAGAAAAAAGATGTGTGGCAGCCTTGACTGACTCTGCTTTCAGACCGCCGATGTTCCTCACACTCCTGTCACCATTTTGTCCCCACCATTGCTACTTGTCTTAGTTCGGGTTTCTATTGCTGAAAAAACACCACCAAAGCAATTTGGGGAGGAAAGGGTTTATTTGGCTTATACTTTCACATCACAGTTCATCACAATGGAAGTTAGCACAGGAACTCACTCAAACAAGAAGGGTTCCTGGAGTCGGGCTCCAATGCAGAGGCCGTGGAGGGGTGCTGCTTACTGGATTGCTCATCATGGCTTGCTCAGCTTGCATTCTTAGAAAACCTAAGATCACCTTCCCAGGGGTGTCCCCATCCACAGTGTGCTGGGCCCTCCCCTATCATGCCCCACAGGCCTGTCTAAAGCCTGATGTTATGGAAGCATTTTCTCAATTGAGGCTCCTTCCTCACTGATGATCCTAGTTTTGTCAAGATGACATAAATCTAGCTAGGCAAGGACTGAATAAGTGAGCTGTGAGCTAAAGTAAACCCCTTTGCTCTTTCCAGGTATTTAATCCCAGCAAGAAGAGGAATGACTAATACTGACCCATCCTCCTAACCCGGAATCTCAGCGGTGACAATTTATTCATGTAAATTTTAGAAGTTCTCAAACTACAGTATGCTTCTGTGCCTTCCCCTAACACACATCCTCCCTGCATACACACAGATCCTCCTCATTGCCGTAACTATTTCCATTACTATCCAAAGTCTAAAATCTAAGCTTCTGCCTAAATATTCTCCAAATCAGAAAGAGATAATACTAAGGTGCAGATTTTCTAGAAACAAGTTTCTCTTGAACTACACTCACTTGTAGAATTAAACAAATTGCCTGCTTTTTAAACACCATATTGGACATGCATGAAATGGACATTTTCAAAAGTGAGAAGATAAAGCACTGGATACCTCCTGTGAGCTCCAAATGTGTTCCCACTGGACAGCAGGGAATGCAGGGTACTGAATGGAGCTTTGAGGTCAGCTTGCCCCCAGGCACCCAGCCTTGTGGACTGGTGACAGGTAAGGCAACCGCAGAAATTTCCAATATGCTTTCCAAGTTTTTCTTCTATGGTCCTGTGGAATTCCATGACTTCTGCCCACCCACATTCATCTCACTAAGCTCAGATGCACAGCCTCGCCCTTGTGTTTATCTCTAGAACACACTTTTCCATTCTTCACAATGTAGTCAGCTGAGAACTGTCCAAACACTAGTTCTGCTTCTGTTTGGACCACAAATTCTCCTTTGAACTTTCTCTTTTCTTTTCTTATAGTTTCTAGTGACCAGACAATGGACTTCATGCCCTAGCCAAAACACTTCACTTATATCCATCTGTCCCCAGGCACCTACTTCCAAGAGTATCTATGAATGCTGTAGATAACAACATGCCCCAAACAGCAGCCTTGAACACAGCCTTGTACTCTCAGTTATTCTTATAGCTTACTTCTTCAAACCATGAAACCCAACAGAAGACTTTTTTTGGGAGAGACATGCAACCCAGCATGGAGAAAATGCTGCTGCCAGACTAGCTGTCAGAGTCACCAGAGTGTGTTTGTCATACTTGTTCTCATGGAAGATGGAGAAAGGGCCTTGTCCACAATCCAGCCCTTTCCATAGCAGTCAGGAAGTAGTCTTATCCACCTGTGCCACCATAATGGCCTACCAGCCTCCTTCAAATAGCAGATCCTGAAGGGACCCAGAAATTTGACTCTGGCACTCCTTTGTCACAGCCCCATCTGAATAGGATAAGTCTGAGAGGCCGGGAATCAGGGTGTTTCCCTGTCCTTCCACAATTCTAGAAAATGCCCAGCATTCAGTTGCATCCCTTGATGCCGGAATCTGGGAGCAATCCTGTCTGCACAGGGGGCTTCTGGGAGAAGCCCCATCAGTGGAGCTGTGCAGCTTGCCAGCATGGCTCTGCGATGCCTTGGGAATTAGCCAGCAGCTCAATTTCTGCCTTGCACAGCTAGAGTCTGGAGTCTGGAGTCATTTTTTTTTTTTTTCCAGCTGGAGATCAGCTGAGAGACACATCAACTTGACTCTCCAAGACAGGCTTCCCAAACTCTGTCCTCTGGAGGATTCTCACATGGCCTTAGATTTCAATCCCAGACTTTATTTTATTTTATTTTTCTTTCCATCTGTGAACACACAGCAGTTCTGCCTCCCTGGGGGAGATACATTTTACAAAGCCTCAGCAGTCTGATGAGTTGAACGTGGTCCCGTTAGGGACTTTGAAACATGCTGATAAGTCACCTCCAATTTCTCTCTACTACAGTCTAAACTGAGGCCTGCTCACACAGTACTCCACCAGAGAGCTGTCTCCCCATTCTTCGGGGACAGGACTTCGGTCTCAGTTATGGATCCTGAAATGACCTTTGCCTTAGTTCCAGTCTGTCTCAGCCTTGGTCTGGGGAGCAGGAACAGCATAGGGATCCAGCCAGGGACTGACTTAGAGCCACATTCCTAAGCACATCTCGTAATAGGAACACTGTTTGTGTGCCTTGAAGCTGCCCTCATTCCAGGGCGAACCCTAAAAGTCAGGTTCTAGAGAAAGCCCAGACTCACCAAAGCTACACAGGACAAACTCCACCAGAGTTTAGCCCATTAACTGTGTCTCTACTGTGGAATCATCACCTATTACCTGCCTTGAATTCAGCTCAAGCTCACTGTGATTCCAAGGACAAAAGACCGGGCAAGAGAATAAATACTAGAGAAAACCAGAATGCAAAGACAGACACTAAATATGAAGCTGGACCAGTAACAGGGTTAGGTAGATATAAAACCACCAAAGAAAACTAATAAAACCAATAATCCCAGCCAAAAGAAGTAGAAATAAGTTAAATACCTGCAAAAGAATTCTGAACAATCAATTTAAAGAAACTTGACACAACAAAGAAACATAATAAAGTATATAAAAGGAATGACAAATTTAATAAAGCTTTTCTGCCCATAGTGTCATATAATTAGATCTTAATAATAGGGGCAATTTTAGAATACATACAAATCAACAGCTGTGCTATACCATGTGGACAGACATACTGAAGGACAAAGAGCATACATTTCAGTAGAGACAGAGAACGCATGTGACAAGGGATCCTTTTGTGTTAAAAGTTTCTAATTAGTCAGCATAAAGGCAATGAGCTTCAACACACTTGGGTGTAAATACCAAAAGTCTTCAGCTAACATTGCTCAGTGGGAAAAGTTGGAAACTATTCCTCTAGCTTTATGATGCCTGCTCTCAACTTTTCCCTGAAGGAGGGATGACTGGAAGGTCTAGCCAAATCAGTTAGACAAGGAAGAAAAATAAAGGCCATCCTGACAGGAGGGGAAGAAGCAACATGTTTCTGGTCACTAATAGTACACAGTTTTATAAGTAGGAAATCCTAAAAGCAATAACCTCCAAATCTGTTGAAACTGATAAATCAACTCAGTAAACTTGAAAGATTAAAAAAAGAAACAAACAACCCCCGCCAAAAAAAACTGGATACCAAATTAAGAAAAGGTTTTCAGTGGCTGCTGAGACATCCAGATTTTGAACATGCAGATATTGGAATCTTAGATTACTGGTGCATTATCAATTATTGGTGCATCCATTCCATATCATGTAAGCCATCCTAGCAAAAGTCACATTTCTTACACTGATTTTCTTCTAGAGCACTCTGACTAATACATTCACTGATGGGGTTGGAGCACTGTTGGTACTGAGTGTGTAGTTACCCACTCACAAAGGATGTTCTCCCACAGCAAAAGCGATACCAAACAGAAATGTCAACTGTACCAATGATGAGAAACTCTAATGTCAGCTCTTCTTTTTTCCTCTTTGCTGCCACCTGCCACTCACTATCTGTTTCCCTCCTAAAACCCAACAACATGGACCTGCAAGTGTGTGTAAATACATTGGAAACAAAGGATGTGAGTGTGTGTAATCCTCAGTCCCTCTGTGAAGGTTCATGTTTTAGAGATGTTATTCTGCAAGAAGAAATTTAATCTCTTTATTTCATTTATTCAGACACGAATGGAGTATTTTTCATTAATTATTCTTTATCTCATAAAATTTGTACTATACCTTCTTGTAACAGAGATTACTAACATGTGCAGCTACGGCCTTGTCATTGTTTCCGTCTCTTTGCTCTGACTCCTGGAAGGCTCCCTAACCAGAATGATGTATATGCTGCTTCTCTGAGGATACATTTAAGTCAAATGGTAGATCATTCTGTGCCAGGGAGAAAAAATAATAATTACAGGAAACTAATCTGCATTCCTGTCTGAGGTCAGGTGCCTCTGAGTCAATTTAAGTATCAGTAATTTTTTGACAAATGCCTTTTCTACAAATGGTGGCTGTAAAAAACCCACTGGCGTTGTCTATGGGAATCAGTGCATCCATTTGAAAGCTGATGCTTGGCTCTCAAGTGTATTCTTATTGGTGAGAAGATGATGATTCTGGAATCCTGTTACCTTTGCCAACTGGAAAGCAAGGTGCAAAGCAGAGACATTTAATTATTCTGGTTCTACTCACATCCACAGGTTGATTTTCCTCAAGCAGAAACTTCTTAGTGTCTTTACTTTGACTTTGCAAACCACAACCCTTCTGACCTTGAGTTTCTGCCTACCCTAGGGGCCCTGCCTCTTCCTGGAGTCCTTGCAGGGCCAGCTTTGGTCTGTCCTGACTGGTGCCTGTCACTCTCCATCTCTGGGCCCCAAAGATCCCCAGAGAGGACCACTGTGCCTACAGGCTTCCCTTTGGCATGCAAATCACGGCAACATCAGAGAGGCAGCCTTGTGCCTTCCAGGGCTGTCTACTGGGGCTTTTCCCCACACAAGGAGAGTCTCTGCTGCTATTTTTATCCGGAGAAGCTACTGGGTTGAAATGAACATAGGAAGGCAAGTTCTGATCACACTTCAGAATTTATTAGGCTCTCTTCTTCGTGGGATTAGACAGTGGCCTTGCCAAGTAGTTGTGTAGAGCTGGATGATTTGTCGTAAACTATCTTTCTCCATACCCAGGACACCACCTTCCCAGAATATCTACCTGACCTAGGCCTCTCAGCCTTCTACCTTCACCCAGAATTTATTGAACTCTTTCCTAAATAAAAATATCCAGACAACTTTTGCTGACAAGTGTTGGGTCTGGTAGAGGATTAGGATGATCAAGAAAAGATTAGCAAACAGGAAAATACAATTCTCTATGGGCAAACAGAACTATAAGAGCAAAGAAATCATTGGCTTTAATTTACAAAGCTCAGAGGGTCTTACAGATGATGTTAACTCTTTCTTTACCAAGTGATAAAGTGATTGATACATATATATTAGAGTCATATAAGAGAGTATAAAATGTAAAATGTTACATTAAGATATATGTTATTTTCTACATGTTCTTTCTATCTTCTTAATGTTGTAATTTGTAAACGTTAGCAATAAAGAAAGTATCGTTTTGTTTGTGACACCATCTCATGTATGCCAGATTGGCCTTGAACTCACTGTGTAGCCAAGAATAACCTTGAATTTAGGGTCCTTCTGCTTTCCCTTCCTGAGTGCTGAGAGTGCAAGCATGCACCACCACAGGAACCCAAGGCTTAATGCATATGTGGCAAGCATTCTACCAACTAAGCTACATTCTAGTCCCCAAGAAAGTTATTTTTAATTATAGTGTAGACTAAGCGCAATACATCTGTGGGCTTATGGAGCACAGTCAGTTTTAAAGCATGTGTCCTCTGTGAAGACTGGAAGCTCCTCATGTTTGCTGGCAGACGTTCAGCAGTGGGGTGCCAGGAAAGGAAAGGAAAGAAGAGGTAAGTAAGGTGATTCCACCAGAGAATGCCACAAAGGGACCCAGCCTCCACTGGGATAATGGATTTTAAACAGGCATGCATATTCAGAGTTCTTCCAGGTTGGTTGTGGCCTGAAATTTGAGCTGGTATGGTCAAGACTGTTGCCACATCAGTTATATATTTAAATGTGTGTGTAGGTATAAATATATGTATAGGTATGCATGTGTAATATGTAGGTATGTGTGTGTATATGAACACTATATGGTATATAAGTATGTATGATATATTAACATGATTAGATCATAAAAATGTAATATGTCTGTTTATACTACAAATTTTTCTATTTATCACACATGTGTCATATCTATCCATGTATCATTGTTTATCTATCAATCAATCTAGTATCATCCTATGTGTCATGTATTCCTGTCACCTACTGATCTATCTTTTTTATCAATCTGCAATATATCTATCATTTTGTCATCTATTACCTTTCTATCCATGTGTCATCTAACCATCCATTTATCTGTCCATCTCTTATTTATAAATCAATCTAATTGTCTATCAATTTATTATCTATGACTTCCTTTACTAATAGCATCTAAAGGAAACAGACCAATATACTTTTTGCCATAACAAATTTGTATAACTGCTGACATTGTGAGGACCTAGAAGGCAGGGGCCCAGTTTCAAGAATTCATCTGCACATTGGTATCTGAAGGGAGGGGCCAGTTTCAAGGAAGCTTTGGTGTCCTGGCAACCAATGGATTCAAAGTTGGATTCGAGCCAGAGAAGTCAGCCGATAGCTGCTGCACCTTACCCCTTTGCCCAATCCTGGAATGCCAAGGTGTGTCACATCTTGTTTACATATATTTTGTTTTAAAGAATCCCCCCACCCCCGCCTGTTGGGGCTGGGGTCCTTGGCCTTTCCGCTGCGCTGGAACCAGGCTGCCAAGCTGGGTTCATGGAAATTTGTATGTAACAATAAAAGCCTTATGCACGTTACAGCATGTCCAGCGTCCCTTGCAAACGTGGAGATTCTTACATGCAGGTATTACAATATGACCACTCCTTGGTATGGTTAGGGAAAAGATTTTTATTGTAGATATGAGAGATAAGCCAGAGGCATCTGGGAGAGCCCAGAACAGAAAGAGAATGCAGTAGACCGAAGCTGTTCAGCAGATTGAACCTGACCAGGGGAGAAGCAGAAGAAGAACAAATGGTGGGGTGGGGTGTGGAGAGTAAGGAAGAGAGGAGGAGAAGGAAGACAAAGAGAAAGGGTGAGAGAAAAAGACGGGAAGAGACGAGAGACAGAGAGAAAGAGAGAACCAAGTGACATAGATGAAATTGGGGGTTTTACAGAGTATAAATGAGTAGCTGGGGTGGGGGTGGTGATCTTGTGAGCTAGGGGGAGTTAAGAGTAGAGGAAGTGGTGGGGAGGGTTAGGATGCTTTGACTTGTGTAACAGGTACTGTGGTACTGAGAGACCCTGGAGGCCAGCATGAGCTTTGATATGCTAATAGGCACCATGGATAGCCAATTGTCCCTTCTGTCAATTAGAATTTGGGGAAATGGAGTTGTCTTTGGCTCTCACAATGTTGACATAAGATTAAAACTTTAAAATGTTTGTTTTATTGATAATGCTTTCCTGATTTTAAATGAAATTGGATAAAGAAAATTTAGAGTATTTAAGAATTACACACTCCAAAGGCATTAGCTCAACTATGTTCATAGCAGCATTATTCATAATAGCAAGAACCTGGAAATGACCTAGATGCCCCTCACCTGAAGACTGGATTAACAAACTATGGTACATCTACACAATGGAGTACTACTCAGCAGTAAGAAAAAATGATATCCTAAAATTTCCAGGCAAATGGATGGATTTGGAGAATATCCTCCTGAGCAAGGTATCACAAACCCAGAAAGATAAGCAGGGGATGTACTCACTCATAAGTGGAATTTAAACAAAAAACCAAAAAGCTAAGCATATCCAAGCTGCAAACCACAACCACTGAACAGTTTGGGATCTGAAACACCTTGGACTGGCACCTTGGAGCCCACTCCCTCCAGAGGAATACCTGACCCTGTCTTGATGTAGTGAGCAGAGCCGATCTGCCTGAAGTGGATGCTGAACTAAGTCAACTGGGACCTTGGGACCTCCTGCCCTTGCTGGGGAGGAGATAAAGAGATGTGGAGAAGAGAGAGTGACTGGATGGAGCAGGAGGGGGAACAGAGCTTGAACAAGGATATACATGGATAAAAAATATGACTTTATTCATAATTTTAAAAAATTTAAAAAGGAAAATAACAGTGCAAATAAATGTAAGAGCCTGTTGGTGGTAGTGATCAGTTGTCTGGAAGTGGGTAAAATTCCTCACTAAAGAACAGCTAAGGGAAAAGGGAGGAGAGCTGGTGAAGGCTGGTTTGCAGCATGCTCTGGGATCCTCTAGAGGAAACTTGGCAGGGGCAGGATATACTAATAAAGATAAAATCTATCTAGTCTTTGTATACTCTTTTGTTGCCATAACAAACACCCAAGACTGGGTAGTTGATAATGAACAAAAATCCATTTTCTTATAGTTTTGGAGGCTGAGAATTTCAAGACTGAAGCTCTAGCATGCTGGGTATTCATGACGGCTTAGCCACTTCCACTGCATCCAGAAGACACGGGCTGCAATGACTTGATTGCTATTCTACACTGATATGGTGTGTTTAGGCATAAGAATATCAACATGAAACTACTACACATTTGCAGGAGCTCCAGTTTGGTGGAGAGAGATTGCTTAGCCTGCAAAAGGCCCTTGGCTACATCCTTTCTCCTCAAATTACATGAACACACACACAACCAACTAAGAAACCAGAAGGACACAAGACAAATATGGAAGTAAATATTTAAAACATAAGAGGAAAATACAAGTTACACATTTATAGACATTTGAAACATTTCACTCTATTTTTCAAACCCTATGGGTTGTTTTTCTGCAGGCATTTGATCCCCACTTCTTGTTATTTTCGGTAACACTGAGTGTGTCTGAGTCTGCCTTGGCTTCAATGACAAATAACTCACTCTGCATAATTTATAAATAACATAAATGGGGTGCTGTAGTTTGAAGTCAAGTCTTTCTAAAATCAAGGTGCCACCGATTAGTGTTTGCTGAGGGTCTGTCTACTCATGAAGGAAAGCCTCTCTCTAATCTCAGAACAAAAGGCTGCACTGTGTGAGGCTTCCTTTATTAGAATGGGAACGGTAATCCTATTCAGCAAATGTAGTCCTTATAACTTAATCACTTCCCAAGGGGTCTGTCTGCTGATAGCATTACTTAGGAGTTAGATTTATTCAAATATGTCTTAGCTCAGTTGGTTCAGCGTTTGCCTGGTATTCTCCAAGCCTGCAATTCCTGGTTGATCCCTGTATCCCCAACACATGCCAGTAATCCCAGTGCTCTCGCATGGCGATGATTCAAGTTGTCCTTGGCTTTATAATTAGCTCTAGGCCAGATGACCTGCATGAGACAAGAAGAATTATACAAGTGCATGGGGTGGACATCCTCATCTGGAAAAGCAGCAGGAAGGAAGCGTGGGCTGGTCTCAAGTAAGTCATCTTTAACAAGGGGAATGACAGTAAATCTTTGTTTGTTTCTTGTTTTTGAGACAGTCACACGTAGTGCAAGTAGGCATCTGACATACTATGTGGCCAAAATTGACCTTGAACTTCTGATACTCCTTAGTGCTGGAATTCAGACATGTACAATCATGCCCCTGCTTATCCAGGGCTTACAATCAACCCCAGGAGTTTGGATGCCAGGCAAGCACTCCACCAAATGGGCTATGCAGTTAGCTCATGATATGAAATCTTTGATTCCATGTCCCACTTTGATAAACACTGGAGTCACAGATTCACTCTCAGAGTTCCAGGTTGCCCTGATCACCATCGCTTTGTTTGCCAAAACTGGGTGGCAGCTTTCTCAGATGTCAGCCTGTAGTCCTGCTATCTGGGGCTATAAATATGGTTCTATACCCACAATTCTGAGTGATGAACTCACAGACCTCTCTGGAGACCAATGGGCCTGGTTCCTGTAGCACTCTGGAATAGTTTTTGTCTGGACCAGAGGCCTCTCTGTGGCAAGTTTTTCTCCATAGCCCATGCTGTGAATTTTCATAGCTATTACCATATGGCATCACTCAGCCAAGGTTTGCTGCCTAAGTCCTCTGGTGTAGCAGCCTGTGTCACACTTGACCTGCTTGACCATGGCTAGGGTGGCTATATTAGTTAGGATTTCTATTGCTGTGAAGAGACACCATGACCATGGCAACTCTTATAAAGGAAAACATTTAATTGGGGCTGGTTTACAGTTCAGAGCATTAGTTCATTATTGTCACTGTGAAAAGCATGTGGCATAGAGGCAGGTATGGTGCTGGAAAGCTAGCTGAAAGTTTTACATCTGGACCCATAGGCAACAAGAAGAGAGAGTAAGTCCCTAGACCTGATTTGAGCTTTTGTAATCTCAAAGACCATACCCCAGTGACACACTTCCTCCAACAAGCCACACCTCCAATAATGCCATTCCTTATGAGGCTATAGGGACCATTTTCATTAAGATCACTCCATGGCCAGAGTGTAGTATACTATATTTCAGGGTAGATCTTGGGATCACAATGATCCCAAGGCCTTGACATTTGAGGTCTATAATGAGTAGCCTTGGGATATACCCTAAAGATTGTCAAAATGCTAGGTGGGATCATTCTTCACTTGTTGAAATGAACATCATCTTTCTGCTTTCCCATGCCACTCTTATCAATTGCTTATTTGTACTCACTGTTAGTGTATTTTCTTGAACATGTCTTTTTACTCCCTGACAGATCCAGGATTTTATAGATCATTATATTCTGTTTCCCTTTGAATATATTTTACATTTAATTAATTAATGTGTATGTGAATATATGTGTACTCTGTTTTCTAGAAGCTTCTTCCAAATCCCCAAGCTGAAGTTTTCAGCTTCTTAAGAGGCAAGACATTTTAAAGGATACATGTTAATCTCAGGAAATCTTAACAGCAGACTCATTAAGACTCAAGAAATAAGTAACTCAGGAGTCTCAGGAAGTCTCTGAAACTGAACTCACACACAAGACCCCTCCTTCCTCAAAGTGATATAAGCAATAAGGACTGTTGCTCAAACAGAGACCAACCAAGGTACCTGTAAGGAACATACAAGCCAAGTTGACTGGAAGAGGCTCAAATCAATTGTGTTATTTGGAGTTGTTGAGCTCACTAGTTTACCTGGAAGAATTGTGACCTGTGGTGCTCTCTGTAAGCTGTGCAGTGAGCTCCAGGTTCCCAGCTGGCTTGTATGAGCCCGCACCTATGCAGGGGTCAAACTTTTGGTGATGTAGTTCCTTTGAGTAATTCCTGCTCCTGTAAGTAACGCTCACCCACACTTCTGTTAATAACACAACAAAAACTCATTACTAAGTTTCAGACTTTTGCTGGTATTTGTATATTGGTCTCTAATCAGTTCATTATCTGGGATTAATAGGTGTTTATTCATATCTCTCCAGAAATGCTGTCAGCAAAATAGATATGTGGAAGTCAGAGGATATTTTGTTGGAATCAATTCTCTCCTTCTAGCATGTGGGTCTGTGAATTCAAACTCAGGTTGTCAGCCTTGGTAGCGAGTGTCCTTACCTTATAAGCCATCACACCCACCCTTGCTTTTGATCGTAAATTCTACCTTTAAATTATTTCTCTGTTCTTGGATTTTGCAAGAAGCAAATTTTGCAAGAAGCTGTATTCCACCTTCAACATTGCACCCAGTTGCTTCTCTTCCCAAATATCCAATTCCTTTTCTCAGTAGCTTGAGTTCCCACAAATCACCCAGTTGTAAATTTAGTCTAGTCAGTTCTTAGCAGTATGACAAAGCAGTAACTGTCTCGACTTGTAAAATGAAACTCATCAGAATGGTTTTACCATCTGTAATTCTAGAGAGGCCCTCATCAGGTTGCTATAAACTCGAGGCCAAGGAGTTCTCGCTGACTCTCCCCTTAAAATCTGTGCTTTTGCCAGACTGGCCCTTCAGGCTCTCAAGGCCGGCTCTTTGCATTTCACATCTGTCAACTCTTCCAGCATCCACTTGTAACCCAGTCTGCATCTTATGTGTCTGTTACAGCCTTGTCCCACTTCTGTGTGCCAACTTCTGCCTTCCTCCGTTCTGGCTGCTGTCACAAACCCCTTAGGCTGGATAATTTATAAACAAGAGAAATTTAATGCTCAGAGTTCTGTATGCTGGGAAGCTGGCAGATTGTCTGGAGGGTCCCTTCGTTGGAGACCATGTCTTCTCTTTATCCACACCAAGGACAGAGGGGAGGGGTGAGCAAGCTCTATCAGATATTTCTCATAAGAGCATTGATCACATTCACGAAAGTGAAGCCCTCGTGGTTTCATCTCCTTCCAGATTCCTAACCTTTTTAAAGCCCTCATATGGGAATTGAGAATCAAAATAGTAATGTGGATACTGCCCTATAGACCACAGAGGAATAAGACAAAGCTGTGACAGACACATGCAGATGTGGACTGGGTGACAAGCAGAAGGACTGACCTATGAATGCTGGAAAGAGCCACTTACTAAGAGTGGTTACAAACTGGAAGAAAATTCTATTAAGTTTATGTAATTTGTGAACTGTAATATCTATTCGTATGCATGAAGCCCTGAGTTCCATTTCCAGTTGTGAATAAACCAGGTGTAGTGATGTACACCTGTAGCTCAGGCACTTAGGAAGTAAAGGCAGAAGCATCAGAAGTTCAAGTTCACTCTGAGCTACATAGTGACCTTGAGGCCAATCTTGGATTATTTGAGATTTTTTTTTTAATTCTACAAACAAAAAAATCTCTCTCTACATTTCTTCCAACCCCATTGCTTCTGCTGTGACATTTAGAGCAAAGGGCGATTGAAAGCTACAGTGTCCAGTGCTATGGCCTGGACACAGTATATTAGTTACACGGTGACCTGTGTCTTTGCCCTTTGTTGTAATTAGATCACCTAAGTTGGGTATGTATTAGTTCTAGAATCTGTTTCTGCATTTACACTGGAGAGCTAGCAGGAACTTAACCACTCTATCAGAAAAAAAGAGAGCTGCATGCATGGAAAGAAACACCAGTGTTTTTTTACAATTGAATATCTCCTGTGCAGAGACTGAAAATCAAAGCCAGGAAGGTTAGCCTCACATGAGGGATGGGAAAAAGGAAGGTGGAAGGCAAGGAGGTAACAGACTGTGCCAACAGCAAGGGTAGGACTGACAGAAGTTAATGGTGAGCATAGGAAGGGACCCCCATCTGTTGGATAATTCTGACTACCACTTCCTAGCAGTATTGCCCACAGCAAGTTAGCTCTCTGGCCTTTGTTTTGATAGTGACGTCGCAAATGATGATAATGAAATGACTGAATGCTTACAGCAGTACCCAGCACAGAACTGTACTCATGTCATATCCTCTTTCTGTGCTGTGTGAGGAATATTTGAATGGATAATCGACAATACTTTCAACTTAATTAACTTTGAATGCTGAAATTAAATAACAACTGGAGGGCCAAACCTCTGAAAACACAAAGGTGAGCACTGAGCATGTTATGTTCTGATAATGCGTACACCCGGTGTGGCTTGGACAGATGGCGATGCATAGGGGGAGGCCTCCTGCCCCGTGTGGGCAGGTGCAGTGAGAGGTGGGGAATACACTTAGACTGGATCCACGTGGAAAGATTATTATGAGAAAGGAAGGGGAGAGGGAGAGAGAACGAACTTCCGGAGGAAAGAAGCAAGAGAGAGTGTGGAGCTGTGAGGATTCTTCTTAAATGGGCTTGATGTCAGAATTCAGGGCAGCGTGTGGCTTTAGAGGCTAGAACAGAATTTTAACAAATACATTGAGTAAGGGCAGAGAAAAAATAAGGAAAAATTAAACTAGTGAGATTAAAAAAAAAGATTTAGTGTGTGTCTGCGTGTGCAAGTGCCAAAGTGTGTGGGGGGGGGGGCAGAAGACAGTGCTCCTGAAGTTGGTCTTGCAGTGAATGGCTCGCCATGGCAGCTGGGAATAGAACACCTGTCTCCTGGAAGTGCAGCATGGGCTCCTAACCACTGAGCTGTCTCTCCAGCCTTCAAGACACTTTTAACCAAAACAAAAACACAAGATCCAAAACCTTCAAAACTGACTCTTAGTACTTAAGTTTGGAAAAATTAATAAAGCCAACTTAAGAATTCAATGCTTGCTAGAATTAATGCCTAATAAGGCACCCTAATAACATAAAACCACCCAGTGTCCCTCTAAAGGTAGGCTCCAGCCAATTAGAACTACGTCCCCAAATCACAGGTAATACTGTTTTCTATGTGCCCAGGCAGAGCTCCAGGAGAGAGCAGTTACGTGCGTGATTTGTCAGGGCCTGGGCTCTGGACTTAGCCACCTGCCCTCAAAAGGTCAAACAAAGAGTCAAGAATGAAAGCAAAGAAATTTATTCAGTGTGACCCCATTTGATAGAAGAAAAAATAAAAAGGTCCAGTGACCCTACACCCAAGTCCATCTCCAGGGTCCTGACAGGAGATTAGGACTTAAATAGAGAACAAGGGGTATGTGGTGCTAAGCAGTCCTGATCAAGGTGTGGGCTTGTCAATCACCCAGGCTCAGCCCTTGTCTCTCCTGCTAGGTGGCCTGACAAGTTGTCAGAACTGTGTGAAATCTCTTTGTGGGAGACAGCTTCCCTCCTGGCTAGCACCAGGCTTCCGCCTTTTCCTCCTCACAGTATGAGACTCCTGGGGAAATTCCAGTATTCAGGTCTGCTGTTTCAACAGTCTGACAGCTGAATTCTGGCGGGGTCTGGGAGGCAAGGGCTGCATCTCCTTAGACTGTCTTTATTCCTGATTGAATGGTTACAATGCATGTTATATGTATGAGGTCTGAGTTCCACCCCGCCACAGAAAAACAAACAGAAAAATAAAACTTCACTTATGTCTTTAAAAAAAAAAAATCAGTATATCATACAGAATAAAACTTGATTTTTTTTTCCTTCAAAAAGGTGGCTAGTATTTCCAAAAATGAAGGCAGAGGCTAAGAACAGGTCTTGGGCATTAGGCATCCTGACCTCTCTGCTTCACCCCCAGAGAATCCCAGGGAGCACTCAGGGCTGCTGGCGTGACTATGCTAACTAAGCAAACACAGGGGCTGGACTCCACCTGGTTCCTCTTAACTGTGTGTTACTTAGCTGCAAAAAAGAAAGAAAAGGAGAGGAAGAAGTGATAAATAAAGTTGGGTCTCATGTGCTGGTTAGTTTTGTAAACTTGACATAAGCTGGTATTGAGGGAGGAAAGAGTAACGACTGAGGAATTGCCTCCAGTGGATAGGCTCTGGGTGTGTCTTCGGAGCTTGAATGTCTAATAGCAGGATGTTCAGTCCAACAGAGTGAGGTAAAGACTGGCTGTTTAGTGGGCTAAAGATACCCCAAGATAGACTGCATTTAGGTTGTGGGCCTACCACATTTTAAACTTTCCACAGTCATTGACTTATAATTGGCCCATCAACCTCTGTAGATACAGCTTCTTTACAATAACTCTTGTTCACAGTTAAGTGTGTGTGTGTGTACACAAGTGCACACATGCACGGGTATATGTGTGTGTGGAGGCCAGGAGTTGATGTTGGAGTCATTCTCCACTGGTCATCTACCTTCACTGGGTAGAGTCTCCCAGGGAAACTAGATGAGTTGACTTACTAGCCATTTGCACTAGGAAGCCCCTGTCTCTGTCATCCAGGGTTGGAATGACAGGATGTTGCCACATTCATTCAGCATTTGGTAGATTCTGGAAATCAGAATTCCAGTCCTCAAACTTGCTAATAACTATTTTAACCACTAAAATATTTTAACCACTAAAATTCTCTCTAGGTCCGTGCCTCCCTTCTTCCCCTCTCTCTTCCTCTTGTCTTCATCCCTTCCCCTAAGAAACAAGAAAGGATCTACAGCTCTGTATACTAGACAATCAACTGTTAACACAAATCAAATATGACCAGGGACAAGCAGCCTGGGCATCTCAGGAAAAGAAATGTTAATCATGCAATAGCAACCATAGAAGTAAGATCGTGTCTTTAAAACTATGCCTGGCAAGTAAGTGCAAGTATCCATATTAGGCAGGAGGCCCAAAGTGACAGGGGCCAGGGTACTGTCCTAGAACACAGTGACTGGATAAGGCTTCTCAAAGCTAATGTTCATCCTTAGAAACTCACCATGATGGCACTATTGTCTCTTTGTCTCACTGGGTGTGGGCATTTCCAAGGGTTGTGGATAATAATAGCTCTTAGGACCCAGTCCTAACTGGGACCTGGCCAATGCAGGATGAACAGCTCACAACCAATGAACTTGGAAAATTACTGAAAAGGGGAAGGTTTATTGTGGCCATCAGAGCAACAGAATTATTTTCTAAGAAATCATGGCAGAACATTTTGTTTGTAGGGTTCCACATGTGTCTTAGAGAGTTGAGGATGAGAATGTTCTATGGTCACAGAGTGAGTCAGTTGCTTTGGAAGAATTGTGAACCTGGGGTGGTTTGCTTTCTCTGTTCAACTTCAGATAAAGAACAGGAATGCTTTATAGAAAAACATTCTCTTTCTATATAAATAAATAATATAAAACAAAAGAAGGAAAGAAAGCAAGAAAGAAAGAAGGAAAGAAAGGAAGAAAGAGAAAGAAAGAAAAGACTGGGGCTCCAATCAGCATTCATCAGCTCCTGATCTGAGCAGCTCCTAGGACAGAGCTTGACCTTGGCGGTGGTGGAACCACTAGCACCTCCCAGCAGAGAACTTTCAAGCAAAGGGAGTGTGGTGGGAATTCATCAATGATTATTCCGTTAAAGCCAGAGCCTTGAAGCTTGCCTCTGCATTCAAAAGCTTGGGCACAGCATCAGTACAGGCTAACTCAAAGATGGAGGCATCCCAAACACTCCTGCCATGCAGAGCTGAAGACACACTTGGTGGCAACATCAGTTTCTTGTGCAGTAGGCAAACTACTGGGCTGTTATCAGAAGCATCAGCATGATGCATTTCCTATTGGCTTCCCAGAGCAGAACGCCATGCTCCATATTGTTAGTGTTCTCAAGCTGTTACCATAGTGGACTGAAAGCAAATCTATGCAAGCGCTAACTCAACCAGTGTGAAAGCCACGCCAGTGTCGTGCATCTGTAAACACCAGAGACTGCCCACACATGTCCATCGACAACTTGCTCTGTGAACTCAGTACAAGAAGCTCTGCATTCTAATAATCTTCCAATGGAACCATTTGGAACTTGGGGATCTGAATCCACAAGGCAAAGAGACTGTCAATGCACCAAACACACAGGGATAAAGAAAGTCTCCCATGTGTGCAGGAGGGGCTTCCCCAGAAAGTCAGATCTCAGGGCCTGAGGCATTCTGTTACTGCAGGAAAGGAAACACAGTGTCAAATGCTAAATAGAGGTTTTCTGTGTTTCTTATCAGTACAAGGTATGGCTCACCAAAAGGGTTGTATTCTAAGTAGACATTTATGAGGAGAAAGTATTTCAAATTCTTTACAAAGTTTTAGTTAAGAAAAACTAAATTTTGTTATGGACAAAGGGAGTAGAGTAATATATTTGGTCCACCTAGATAGACTAAAATAAGGGGCAAGCCAAACAAAAATCAAAATGCAAAACTCATAATGAAGATGAGTAAGAACAAAACAAAAGAAGAAAACTGGAGTGGGGGGCAGAGTGAAGGGTCAGCTTCTAATGTTCGGAGTACAGTGAGAGGCTGTGGTCGGCAGAAAACTCAACAGTTCAGTATTTCAAAATAACTAGGAAAAGTCAAGCATCCCCTAACACTCTCTCTCTCTCTCTCTCTCTCTCTCTCTCTCTCTCTCTCTCACACACACACACACACACACACATACACAAACACACACACTGCAGCCAAAGCTGTCCTAAATACTATGTGGTTCAGGGTAACCTCCACCTCACAGTAATCTCCTGGCTCCAGCCTCTCCTTCCAAATGTTAGGGTCACATGCTTGGCTCAAAGAGGATTTTGAATGTTCTCAACACAAAAATATGACAAGCACAAGTGTCTGAGGTGAAAGATGTACCTATTGTCCCTACCTAATATACTGGTGACATCACAGTGTACCTGTAAATATGCTTGACTGATATATGCCTATTAAAAATAAAATATTTATAAAATAGAGCCAGTAAAATATTTTGTGTGTAGTATACATGTGTGTACATGTTCATGTGTTCATACACATGCATGTGGAGGCCAGAGGTCTCTATCAGGCATGTTCCCCAATTTGTTCTCTATCTTATGTTTTTGAGGACCGTCTTTCACTGAACTAGGAGATATGACAAGAGCCCTCTCACTAACCATTTGCCAGGTTGATTGGCCAATGAGCTTTGCCTGCCTCTGCCTCCCCAGCAGGGGGATTACATATTCACACTGCTCCTGCCTGTTAGGTGAACACGGGGACTCAAGCTCAGGTAGTCATGTGTGAGTGACAAGCACTCACTCTTGACACTTTACTGACAGAGCCACTCTCCAGCCCCACTCCACCCCAAATATTTTTAAAGCTGCAATACTTACATCATAGGAAAGAACAAATTTATGTAAATATGAGCTGGAAAAAGTCAGAAAAAGAAAGAGCCAGGTAGAAGCATGGGCAGAAATTTCCAACTCTTCAGAAAAGAAACAAAATATCCAAAACACATAGTTTGGTTTAATTAAACATAAAATTAAGCTACCATAAAAAAGAGAGATCCTTTATGAAGTAAAACTATAATGAGATGCTTACTTAAGGACACTGACGACTTAAATACCCGTCAACATAGAATGTCACCATAGCTGAAGAAAAGCAGCTGTGTTCATTTCCAGTGGGCCAGCAAAGTTAGTATCGTACAAAATTAAAAACGAATTTACTCTTTGCTCTAGCATTTCCCTTCCTGAGAATTTGCCCTCTAAGCAGAGCTTCAAATGTTCAAAACAATTTCCCCAGGCATGGTGGATGTGCCATTTGTCACTACCAAGTGCTGCTCAGGCTTTGTCTTGCTGCTGGTGACTACGAACTACAGGGCCCTTCCACACAGGGAATGAGAGACACACTCTGCCCATTGTGCAAAAAGATTTACTGCAACCTCAAAATAGTTGTGTTAATGCAACAAGCTTTTATTTATGCAAAACTATTAAGGATGAAAATTAATATTTAATTACACTGCAAAATTCATACACAAGGCAAATAATGCAGTTTCTTGTATTATTTGATAATGAGATGGGCAGGGGTAAGCATGAAACAGGAAGGGATTTTTTTTTTTTTTTAAAAAAAAAAACAAACCAAGTCTTAGGTAGCCCAAGCTGGTCTGGAACCAACTATGTAATCAAGGATGACCTTAAACTTCTGATCCTTGTGTCTCCTCCTCCTGAGTGCTGCTGCAATTACAGGTGTTCAGCTTCCAAGGTGTTGCAGAGCCTATTCAGGGCTTCCTATGTGTTGTATTATGCAGCATTCCACCCACAGAACCAAAACCCACAGCTCCTAGAGTTTTCAAAATACATTTTCCAATAAACTTTTCCTTATGTAATGCTCGAATATTACTTATTCAGAATTAAAGTTAACCTGGGAAACAGCATTGTAGAGGCAGAGCAGAAAGGGCCTGCTGTCCATGTGTCTGCCTGTCTCCAAACAGATGGTTTTCTGGATGCTTTCATCTGCCAGGTGTCACCATCTTCTCTGCACATTATGAGGCCAACAAGTGTCACAACACTTTACATATATATATATATATATATATATGTGTGTGTGTGTGTGTGTGTTTGTATATATATGGCTTATTGTCATGAATCACACCGTATATGGATACTGCTTTTTCTTTTAGTTAGACACACTTGCAAGTAATCCTTTTGGCAAGACTGTGGTCTGGTTTTCTGCTGGAATCTTCAGAGAACTTTACAATTGTGCTCAGCAAATGCCTATTTGATACACACACACACACACCATCAGTGTCAGTTACTGTCATGATTTTAATTAATTGCCCACCAACTTGCGTTAAAGAAAAATGAGCAACTGGTGTGAGTGTGCACACATCATGTGGCCTCGAGTGGGCTTCAGCACTCAGGTGGTACAGAAGGTGGCACCCTGTCCTAAGAGCATCTAGGAGTTCCAGCCTGCCGCCCAGGGAAAACACAGGCTTGTTTCTGAAACAAGAGAAATTTCCCAGAGGCGAGCCTGCTCTGAGCCCACCAGTCAAGGCCGAGTTCTGAGTCCCCCATTGTCCTCCCGGCTAATGATACAAGCTGCCCATTTCCTTAACAAGCCTGGTTTGTTCACTGGAAAATGTAACAAATAATTTCAAGGTTATGTCACTCTTGGCAAGGGCTGTACTGCTGGTAGAAAAAGGAAGTTTGCAGAGCAAGGCAGAGACTGAAGTCTTGTTTGTAACCACCAGCCTAGAATCTGCTGTGAAGCCATGCTGTTCAAGTTTCCAGGATTCTAGGAGCTGGCAGTAATAGAATACCAGCTGGATTTTCAAAGGACATATATGAGGAGAGACAATCTCACATAAATCCTGTCTCTACTAGTGAGGGAAGAGCTTTTTGAAAGACACGGATGTTTAGACTTGGTTCAGGAAAGGTTTGGGGGTGAGAGTTAGGCTGCCTTCTGATCCCTGGGAGATGCTATTTGCATGGAAATTCCTGGGCCTGCCTTCCCCAGGCCTTCTGCTGTGATGTCATTGTTGACGATCGATCATCAGACAAGCAAAGAAAGAGGCCTGAAGGAAAGCTGAAATGCTGGTTGCAGGCCAGTTTTATATTAAGCTGGCCAGTCTTGCCCACAGATGGTTAGTAACACTTTCAGGGCCAGTTTGATGGTGATACCTGTTGAAACACTTTCTTCTTTGCTTTGGGACAAAAGCAGAAGCATCTCACATCTTCATTGAGAAGTTTTCTTCTGGTTTCACTTTCTCCTGTGAAAGGTCTCTGGGTGACCCTGGGTGAGTCCTGGTCTTCCTGTCCATTGCGCTGGGTGAGATTGCTGCTCTACTGACCTTTCTAAAAATAATAGTTTTGAAACTACAATGTAATCATATCATCTCCCTTTTTCCTCTTCTCCACACAACCCCTCCTGTGCACTCCATCTTGCTCTCTCACAGATTTGTGGCCTCGTTTTCTTTAGTTGCTGTTACAATTGCAACAGAGATCTTTAAAGGAAACCATGGCAGATTAAAGTGCGGAGGAAAAGAGATTGTATGGTGTCCAACCCCAACTAGCACATCTGCAATGCAGTGCCTGCAGCTGTAAGGCTCAGGGGTCAGTGTTGAAGAGGGGAAGTGAAGATTATAAGCAAACAGATTGTGTCTGCTAGCAATGTGAGTGAGGCTACACCCATAAAGTCTTAAGACTCCAACAACTGCAGATGTTTACAGGAGGCTTCCATAGAGGAGTTATAGAAGAGAATTTAAAAACCAGTCTGGGGAGATGGTCTAGTTGTTCTAATGCTGTCCAAGCATGAAAATCTGGATTCAATCCCATGTTTGTTTGTTTATTTGTTTTTGTTTTTTTAAAAAACCGGACATGGTGGTGTTTAATCCTAACTCTTGGCAGATGAAGACGAACTGATGGATGGATGGATGGATGGATGGATGGATGGATGGGTGGGGCTCAGTGGTGAGCTCAGCTAGGTACTTCCAAGTTCAATCGGAGACCCTGTCTCAAGAAAACAAGGTGAGCAGCAACTGAAGAGCAACACCGGAGGCTGTCCTCTACATGTATATTTAAACAAGTATGCATGCAACTGCATATACATGCCTTCCCACATGCAAAATCCATCAGTTAATTAAAGAAATAAAATTTATGTGCATTGTACCAGTATTCCCAAAAGAAGTTTGAATATGTATTCAGCCCTATGCACAGAGAACCATTTCTACTAAGGAGTTCCAAGGCTTAGTCCCAGGATGGCCACCAGCTACTCAGCCACTCCATAATCTAAAGCAGGCCACTTTCCAAGGCACGTTCCAATGTAGAAAATCATGTTACAATCTATAATAATTATATTCAAAATGTGATTGTATATGCTGTGGATTAAAATGCCTAGAACTTTAAAACATTTTCTTCTTAAAGCATATTCTGTATTTTGGATATTTCTGCCTTAATTACATATGACACTTGCCAACAATAACATTTAGCATGTGGAGTTTCTAGTCACACTCCTCAGAGGACACCTGACCTCTATTAGCTAAGAGAAGATTTTTTTTTTCTGATGAAATAAGCACATATTTTCATTTACATTTACTTTAATTTACATTTTACTCTTCTATTCAGTCTTGATAAACTCAGGGAGGGGGGTGTGAGTGTCTAAAAGGTGTCAGATACGGTTATCATTTCCTCTCCTTTGTTCTCCTGTAATGAACTTCAAGTTGTATATCCTCAGAAAAAGAGACACTGAAAAAACAGTAATGAAAACCTAACATCTTGATATTTTGGTTTTGCCTGTGCTTTATTTATGATTTTGGTATTTGGAGACAAGGTTGCCCTGCACAGCCTTGGCAGGTCTGAAATTTATTGTGGAAACCAGGCTGGCCTTGAACTTACAGGGATTTTCCTGCTCAAAATGCTTTTGTTTGTTTATTTGTTTTCATCCTTTTAAGACCCTGGTCCTTTATTCTGAAGGACTAGGTATCCGGAGCAGTTTGTATACCTAAAAATCTAACTTCTGTAGCCTGTGTGTGTTTGACTGCCACCTCCTACTTCCTGAAAGAAATTTTAATCAGTGTTTTTGAGCAGACACTGCTTTGTCCAGCTAGACCAAGTATAGTTAAAAAAAAAAAAAGGAAAAAAATTCTAATTGTAAAACTCAAAAGTGTGTTATATCTTTGAAAAAAAGTATTAACTTTGGGGTTTGAAATGGTATAAAATTGTATCAAAATGAGGACAGGAAGATGCTGATGTGAACAAATCAGACATTTCCAGGCACCCTCCCAGACACACCATCATTCCAAACTGAAAGGTAAGTGATAGATAGTTTCCCACTACAACCTCACACTCCTGTGAAGAATCCTGAGAACTTGAACAGAGTTATATTTCAACCACAAGTCACAGCCTAAATAGGCACCCATGTTTCTTCTCCAAGGATCAGAAGTGGAGATTGCAAGGCATGTATAGCAGGAATCGTGCTGTGAGATTGCCAAGCATATCTCAAAGCGTTGTTTCATACTCTGACCCTTACATAAGGAGGTATAGAGCAATGCAAACATTTCAACTTAGTCTCATGGAAACGATTGTGTATGTTCTCTCTGTCCTTTTCTCTTTTTGCTGCTTTTTACGGATCAGCTATTTAGGTGAAACAACGAAATAGGCTTATTAACCGGCTCCAGTGACTCACCAGAAAGCAAACAAAGCAAAAACCTCAACAGCTTTTTAAGAAATACCTGAGCCCTGGTCTCTCTCTCTCTCTCTCTCTCTCTCTCTCTCTCTCTCTCTCTCTCTCTCTCTCATACTCTCATACATACACACACACAAAGAGTTGCTTTTATTATACCATAAAACCAGCTTTTTCAGTTTCTTCTGCCTACAACGTGAACATGGAATTTGACATTCATGGCACAAGCCCTAGATAATTTAAATTTTATATGATCAAATTTGAATGCTACTGAACTTTATCATGTAAAATGTTATAGTATATAAACATATAGTATAATAGGCAATAAAACATATGACATTTAAGAGAAAGAAGACTTCAGGAAATTCTCATAACTAGTGGTATATATGATAAAGCAATAAAGCTATTATTGTCTCTGAAGAAGAAAATGAATGTGTGAGTGTATGCATGTGTATGACATACCTATGTATATATAAAAATATACACACATACACAGGAGAATAGTGGAAGCCATTGCAGTATAAAACCTGGAAAATATCACATTAGTTGTAATCAGTTGATTCCATCATCAACAAAACTGTGAATAGAAAATGTTAATGTTAGGAGGGTAAGTTCTTAAGATTGAGAAAAAATTCCCCATTGAAGAGAGATAATAGGAAGGAAATTCCTGGGTGTCAGTTCTAAGCTCCATAAACTCAAACCCACTCAGAAAATTACAGCCACAACAGCAAGTCCATGCATCAGATCAACTGTCCAGGAGCACACACACACACTCACACACCCTTGAGTACATGTGCCAAGGACAGCTTCAGGTGTCGTTACTTATTTCTTTCAGTTTGGGGGTTTATAATATAATTTACATCATTTTCCTCCTCTTTTCCCCTCTCAAATTCTTCCATGTGCCCCTGAACCCCATTCTCTTCCAAACGCATGGCTTCTTTTCTTTATCTGTTGTTACATATAAGTGTGTTTGTGTATTATTACATATATATGTGTATTATATATAGTATATACTATATATAGTATATATATGGGGAAGAAGGAACACACACATGTTCTTAATTATAAAGCTATAACCTTATCACTCTGCATGTGTATATTTTTCAGGACTAATCATTTGCTATTAGATAACCAATTGAGATGCTCTTTCCTGGAAAGGACTATTTCTCCCACTCATACCATTTACTTGCCTGGAGTACTTTGTCTAAAGTGAGGGCCTTATAAGCTTCCTTATGCCAAAGTTGCATAGCTATCAGTGCTCTCCTTCTTTAGGTCATGTTTAGGTAGTCATATTGTGGAGACTTTATTGGTAGTGCCTCTCTGACATTTCTGGGAAACATAATCTCACAGCCAACTCCCTGTTCCTCTGGCTTCTGCAATCTGACCCTTCCTCTTCCACAATGATCTCTGAGTCTTCGGAGCAGGAGTGGTTTTGCAAATGTTTCAGTTGGGACTGGGCTCCACAACACAGTATTTGGATTGATTGTGGTTTTCTGCAATGATCCCCATTTGTTGAAAAGAAAAATGGTTTTGTTTGCTTGTTTTTGTTTTACTTTTGATGAGGGGTAAGAACTACACTTATCTGTAGATATGAGGACAAATATTTAGAATGTAATGGTTATCTGTTCACTTCCAAGATTCATGACTATACTAGCTAGCTTTCCAGTATCACGAATAATTTTCCTCATGGCAAGTAGGTCTTAAATACAATCAGAGAGCTATTGATTGCCACCAAAGTATGTGTGCCACTATTGCATCTTTGGGCTTACCATGCTGTGCCATGTTGTTATTTTTGGTTCATACATGTCATAATTGGATAGGACTATTCATTACTTCCCTCCCTTGAAAGCTTGCATATTCCTGCTTGTAGCATGAGAGCTTGTCCTCCTGGGAGAGGCTTTCAGATCAGATCCAGCTCAGGTCCTCCCTCTAGGCACACTGTCTAGAGTATATAGAGTCTCCATCGATAGGGACTTACTTTCTACATCTGGGTGCAGAAAAGAGCAACAATAATAGCCTATAAAATTTAGAAAGACTCTCAGATAACACGACCTGAAGAGGCCTTCTCATGACCAGTGTTGAGGTTCTTATTAGATAGACTGTAGCTTTTGGGGAGCTTTGTCAGCCCAAATCGGATACTTTCATTTAAACTATATATGTATACACTGACTTATATATACTATAGTACTTTTAGGTAGATAGTTAATAGTACTATTCTGTATGACTCCTTCAAGCATGCTTACTATTATTCACCATCCTCCAGACTTAGCTGATATTTGCTTCCCTCCTCCTTTCTAATTAGAGACTCTCTCCATTTCTTCCATGGGTTTGAGGACAATCTGGCTGTAATATCTGTTACTATCCTAATTGCCAGGTGATTTGGCTCATCTGGTTTTCTAGGTATGTGTACCTTCTGGCCTCACTGTCCCGTGTACATCCCTCCTGAAGCTTCAAGCTAGGTTGAAGAGAACAACTTTGACTGGCTAGAAGAGGTCGTATGCGTAGCTTGTGTTCCTCTGCTAGAATCCCCAAACAAGTTCTCTAGGTGTCATTTCTATAGATCTGGTCAACTTTTTTTTTTGAGATGAGGTTCTCATTTGTTTAGAACTTTCTCACTAGGCTATTCTTGGTGGACCATATGTGCTCTAGGGATCCAGCTAACTACCCTCACCCCAGCACTGAGATCACACATGCACCACACTAGCTGTTGCCATGGATACTGTGATTGAACCCAGGTATTCATGCTTGAAAGACAATTACTTTTCTAATTTAGTCAACTTCCAGCCCTGACTTCTCCTTTTAAAGATGCTAGCAATAGTCTTGATATTCATAGATTGTAACATCTAGGATGTTGACTAAAAAGACACAAAGCCAGCCTTTGAAAGAAAACCCAGAAGATTTGAAAAGATTGAGTCCCAGTTTTCTGTCCACAGGTGTGTCCCTTTCCTTCACATCAGCCACTGAGTGCTACGAACAGACTTAGGGTTATGTGGAGGTCACCAAGACATCCACCCATTTGAGTTCCATTTTCTCTTACTAAAATAAAAAGTTCAAGGTGAATGATTGCAATCTAGATGTATTCAACTTAAATCATAGAGCAAAGGAGGAACAACTATAAAGCCAAAAATTTTTGATAAGCAAACTAAAATCTACAAATATGAGTGCTATCTTTTATATTAATGGCCAAACCTTGGCACCCACTCCGTGTCATGTACTTTTCAAAAAGTGTCACACACACCCATTCTTATAAATACCCTTAGGCTGACAGACACATGGGGCAGGCACTAGGTGGTCAGGTCCTGAACAGTCCCAGCTACAGGATCTGGTAGGTATATAATAAGGGTCGGGTGGAGCCAGAGCCAACAACCAACCTCAAGCTTCCAGACCCCAAGCATGCAATATAACCTGGGGTGTTCTCATTTTTCTAAGCAGTCTTCCCATATAATTCCACAATCACTCTCACCTCTACCCTTTATTTTAAAGTAAACTACATTTTGGATACATCAGATGCTGTTTTAATTTTTCTGCAGAAATGTAAATAAACACATTTACCCCAGGTTGGGTACTGAAGACAGGTTGAATTGTCTGTGAAAGTCTAATTTGATGAATTCAAGAGTTTATTGAGGTGACTTACAGAAACATGAGTGGGGGGTTACTTGCACAGAACTTGCAGTGAGGGGTCATGTGAGCATGGGTGAATGGTTATTAAGAAAAGCATAGGTAAGGGACTAGTTTTAAGACAATGGGTGAAGGGTTACATACAGGAGGAGTGCTTGCTGTTCAGGGAGGGTACTTACAAGAGTGTGGGTAAAGGGTTAGCTACAAGATCCCAACAGCTGCATCCTCTCAAAGTCCCACTGCATTATGAACAATGAGCTCATGGACTCTGCATGATGAAGACCTCCTCTAGTTAACCTTTTCCTTTCTACACAACAGCATCTCCCAAAATTTTTCAAAGCTGAGAGAATAAGGTGAGAAGGAGAAAGGATGTTATCTTAGGTGAGGGCTTGTGTCCTTCCCCCTTTTTCTACTAGAGAGTATTACCAGTTCTTCACCTTCATCTTAGATCTAAGGACCACTGTATTATTCTGTCTTCTTTGTTGTCATGGCTACCAGGTCAAGGTTCTCTCTATTCCAAGATGGTGATGCGATGCCTGGAGAAGATACTCATATGGCAGTACCTGATCTCTACATGTATCAGGATATTCTTTCTCCACTGCAGTCTGTCAGGACTAGACTATGAGAAGAAGAAAAACATAAGGCATATGCATGGCATGTGCTTATCGTCTGATGATGAGGAAAATCATGAAAGCTGATCAGAGCATATTTTTAATATTGTGGGATATCTAAGAATCTGAATCAGGAGCAGTGGAGAAGTCTTCACCACCATGCTTCTTTGAAGCTGAACTCAACAGTCTCAGGATGCTAACAAAGTGCAGAAAATCATTTCTGGAAGTGGCAGAGATGGCATTTCTGAAGATAGTCACATCTGAATCACATTCTGGGTGTCCCAGTCAGTGCCCTTTTATTCATTCCACTTTTTAAAATTATGTGCATGTGTGGGCATATTTACATGTGTGGGCACACATGCATGGATGTATGTGCAGGCCAGAGGTCGACATCATGGCATTCCTCTAGCAACATCATCTCAACATTTAAGAAAAGATCTCTCACTGGTACCCAGGTGATTCAGCTACAGCAGCTGGCTGGTGAGCTCCAAGAGTCCTAGATCTGAGATTACAGGTGCATGCTGCCATCCTGGTTGACATGTGGGAGCTGGAGGTTCTCACACTTGCTCACCAATCACTTTACTGATTGAGTCATCTCCTTGGCCCCTCCTCAAGAGAAGTGTAGCTAGCTGACTTTGAGCATTTGATCTTACTGAAGTCTCAACTCCTCTGTCAGATATATATATATATATATGTATATATATGTAACTGTTATATATATATGTGTGTATATACATATATATATATACACACACTCAATATAGTTTACATATTCAAGACAGTTAATTTATTTGGTACATAATAGGCATGTTTTAATGGATAAGATGATTTTCACCCAGAAGTGAAGATGATTCTGATATTAGTAGCTTCCATGGAGCATTTGTGGTATCCAGACCATGGCAGACTCCTGACACCCAGGAGTGAACATGTATGTTGGACTGACCAGTCTATGTCACTTTCTCTTTATTTATATTTATAGTAACTATAGTGTATCAGCTTGGATTCCCTCTCAATGGAAAGCATTTGTTCTCACTTGTGTCATATCTAGAACAGTAGTAGCATGGAGGACAGTAGAACGCTCTGTTAGCAAGAAGCGACCATCTGTGTCCTTGGAAGCCTATGAATGGTCCTTCCAGAAGACAGTCCATAGAATCAAAGAGCAGAAAGAAAATTCCAGAACCAGCACTGCTATTCACCTGTGGCTACGTATCCCACTGGACTCTTAAGAGTCAATTTGTCGCAGTTAGGAATGATCTTACCCACAGGTCATAGAGGCTCACAACATCCAGACCCAGAATTTAAGAACAATCTGAGGGCTATTACTCCAGGGTGAAAACTCAAGGTAATGTTAACCCAATAACATCAAATAATGAAAAAAAATTCAAGATTTACTCACTGAGACTGTCTGTTTCCTATGCATTGAAACATTCTTTCCTGGAGGCAGGACAGAAGCTCCAAAGACTCTGGAAGTAAACAAAACTCACAAGAACCAAGAAGCTCCTGAAATTTACAAGATTCACCAGCACATTTCTCAAGGTTATATACTTAGTAAGAATATCTAAAGAAAGGGGAAACTGCTAGAACTTTCCAGAAGCTGTGAAGAAGTGCCAGAAATGGAATCATCACCTGTTCTGGGATAGACTTATCAGTGATATGACTCCTTTTGAGTCATTCATGCTCTTCTAAGCAACTTCCCCTCTAAGTGGTAGTGTTCTTACAAGTAATCCCAGAAAACTCACCTGTTCAGTAAGCCACTCTTAGGTGAAATGCCTTATCTTGTGGGAACAGGCGTATCTGGTCACAGCTGCCCAGGAATGTTACCCAGCATATGCTTGACAGGAAACCCAAAATGAACAAAGTAAAAAGAGCTCCAAGTCTCATCTTGGAGTACCTTGGAATACTATCAGGTATCATACATGAAGTGCCCATAAAGTCAAGTGACACAGAAAGTCATGTCAAAGGACAGCAAGAAAAAAAGAACAGAACAAAGAGACCATTGATAGCAAGAAGAAGAAAAAACAGAAATAGCAGATGCTGCCATGGTGACTGGGGACAGATGCTTGGAGCTCAGGTTCCATCACACTGGGATGAGGAACTTACACAAGGCACCAAAGACAAGGGAACTGTGTGGATGGTGATTGGTGAGTTCACAGAGGAAGACAGAAATGTTGACAAGGATAAAGATAAAGATTGAAAGCAAAATGAAGGACCATTGGATACTCAAAGGAGTAGTAAAGAGTAAAATGAAGTCAAACAAAAACACAGCACAGTGAACTGATGGATGTGTGGCACAGTACAGAAGAGCCGCATGAGTATTAATTACATTGTAATTCCATTTCAAAGCCAATGTCCCAAATAAATCAACACATGATTCTGAAAAACAAAACAAAACAAAGCACAACCTTTCCACAATGGCTCAAAACTGGAGACAACCCCGTCTGTCACTTGCACAGTGTTTGATACATCTGTTGTATTTTTATACTGTTACCGTGTGTACACGGCAGAGGGGGAATAGCAGGCATACACAGCACAGATGAAGCTCACAGCATTTTATTGAGTGAAAGACAACAAATAAAAATTCATATTGGGGCTGGGAATACTGGGAAGATGGCTGGCTCAGACTGGAGAGCTCTTGCTGCACAGGATGAGATTATGAGCTCCAGCCCCAGTATAATAGAACTGGGAGTGAGGGCTGGAGAGATGGCTTAGTGGTCAGGAGCACATATTAATCTTACAAAATGTGCGGGTTCAGGTCCCAGCATCCACACAGGGTGGCTCGCAACTGCCTAGAACTCCAGTTTCAGAGGATCCAACACTGTATTCTTGACCCCACAGATACTTGCCCTTACTCACAACCCCCCTCACATAATTAAAAATAAAAATAAAATGCATTGTTAAAGCTAGGCACGTAGAACATGTCTATAATTCCAGAACTAAAGGGAAAAAGACAGGGGGGTCCTTAGAGATGATAGCCAGCCAGCTTGGCTGACCTGGTGTGCTCCAGAATCAGGAAGAGATAATGTCTTGAGGGAGATAACCAGCACTGACCACTGGTGTTTATGTGTTCACATACACATGTACACACACACACTTACCAATTATGATTTCTATAAGTTATGTTTGGCAATAGACACAACTACAGAATAGGCTTAAAAAGAAGAAACACTGTCTAACTTATTTAAATAAATAACTAAACGTGGTAAAGCTCTTCCAGAAGTAAAATCAGAGCAGATTATTTATTCTATCTCTTCCCATAGTTCATTAGTAATGACTATGACTAGGTGCCTTGGAGCTATCTGGTCAGATGAGGTATGCAGGACAGATAGTTGGTGAGGTTTCTTGTTCTCTGTTCCAGGAGACAGGAATCCTGTGAGAACAGAAACCATCCCATGTAGTATTTACCATGCTCCTCTCCAAGCTGGTCTTCTGGTCACATACTGTCAACCCAAATGGTACTTAGCATAGCTTATACTGTCACTTCAGATGTAAAAAAGAGGACCTTTGCTGATTTTCAAAATCAGAGACATTACAAGGATAAGTTTCCTGAAGTTTTAAAGGAAAATGCTCAAACACTGTGCACCCTTAAGAGCGCCTCATGAAATCAGCAGCCATCTCTGGGCTTCATCCATGTTGAGTACTGCAGAGTGGATATGGAGAGAGACTGTCAGAGGGAACTGCCCTCTTTCAGCTGGAAGCTCTTCCTTTAGAAGGCCTTTCCTCTCTGAGGCTGTTAAATTTTGAGTCCTTCACTCCAGGCCTCCCAGGTTCCTGTTCTCCATTCATTCATACCACATACTTCTATTTATGGTTTGTTTTTACTATTTGCATTTAAAAGTTTGGCTTTCAAGTGAAGAATTCACTAATTAATTAATCAATTAGTAGTAACAACAGTGTTTCCCTGACATGAGTTATAGGAAAGATAATTTGGTGTTCCTGTTGGAAGCCCTGGCCAAAGAAGTGTTATAGTAATAGGAACGAAGATGCTAAAATAAATTATGACCTGCCTTTTGTTACTCTGTGCAGGATGATGTCACTTTGGACACACAGTCTGTATAAATCTTGCTTCGAGCAATCTGGGTTGATTAACTGTGGGGAGAAAAGAGAATGAGCTGTTGGCTGTGGGCACCAAAATGTTAACAGTAGAACAGCTATCACTTGACATACATGAACAGGGACAACTCATATTTTCTTTCTAGTTGTGAACCTGAGAAATCTTGCAATAAGCCTGCATTTGTTTTTTAACAAATAAATTGAGCAGACCTAGCCATAAATAAAGCTGTTGATGCGTATCCCTTTGTCTTTTATGAATTATCTAGAAATCCAATCCCAACTGTTGTTACCACTTAACAGCAGACCCCAACTGTCTCTCCAGGCTGAACACACCTATGTTCTCTTCAGCTTTGTTTGCACACACGGCAATCAGCATGCAGAGACCCACACATGGCTCCCATCATATTGCACACACATACTGTACATGGATGCAGGCCGATGCCTAGTTCCTATCACACTCAACACATACCTGGTTTCAGGCCCACACTCAACTCGTGTTACAAGGCACACATGTATATGAATACAGACCCACACTGGCTCCCCTCACACTGTGCACGTAAGACGAGTTTATTTCAACTTTTGCAGAATTAGAGGTTAGCACGCACGTGTAGCAGTGACTAATGTAGCAGTCATTAATGTTTTATCTTAGACAACTCAGTGAGGATTAGAACAAAACAAACAAATAACAGCAACGAAACAACCAAAAATGGAAGGAATAAGAAAAGCAATAAAAGACTAAGCAGCCAGTTCCCTGATTGCAGGACAGACCCTAGTTGAGGTAGGCGAATTCCCCAGGCCCACCAGGCTAAATGGGAAATGTTGGCAACCTACCCCAGAAACCTGCTCAGCGGCAGCGTCTTCCCTTTTCAGAGGTTTCTATACATAAGATCCCTCAAACCTTGTACTTCACACATTTCACTCATTAAGTTTTATTGAAACAGAGCTGAATAGTTCTTAAAAAAAAAAAATCCAACAAAAACCTCTCAACTAATTGTTACTTGATTAAGTCACTAATTTGTGATTCAAGAAGGGTGTTGGTTTTCTGGTCAGGTAGAGCCTAACTCACAGCTGCTGATGGAAGAAAAGTAAGACACAGGATTGAGTTTCATAAATCAATGCAAAATAATAAAAAATTAAACAGGGAGAAGCAGCCCATCGATAGCGCTGTAACAAAGGGGAGACCTGTTTTCTATTGATCAGCTGCTATTAAATAATGCATCACTCTTCCCGGCAGAGTAAGGGCTCACAGGGCTGCTTATTGCAAGGTGTGGTTGGCTAGAACCTGATCGATCTACAGCCGTAATCACCCTGGCCAGTGGAGCTCTGTGGGTCTCTGACCTCATGGCCACTGTGGTTTGGAAGCCAGTGAGCACCTGATGGCCAGGGCTGTACAAAGTCCCCAAGGTGGAAGTCACCTGCCTTGAATGCATCTTCTACACCACATCCACATATCTCAGGAACTTTCTAGCTCCTAGAATAACCTGCAAGATGCTTTTCCACTGCTCAATTACCAAGCCTGGTGACACTCACTTACAAAGTCATGCTGTCCTAGTTTTTCATGTTTATATGTATTATGCATATGTAGGGCATATTGACTAAGAGAGCAGAAATGAGGCTGTGAGCGAGGAAAGAGATGTTCAGCCACCAGGATCAATGGGGGCAGGCGCAACAGGAAAGCTAGAGACTATGGGGAGAGAAAGGTACAGAATGACAGGGGTGGCGGGGAAGGAAAGAGGGCGATGTCCTGATGAAAGCTAAAACTTTATATAGTTGAGCAAATAGAGGATTCACCCTACAGAGGGACTGTAGGCCTACCACCTACCCCAACTCCATTATTCCATGACTTCATTCATACAGTGGACTAAAGCTTCAGAGACAATGGCTCACAGCAGGGGGCTGGTGAAAGGGTTCAACAGGTAGAGAAACTTGCTGTGCAACCCTGGTGACCTTGAGTTCCACTCCATCCCCCATTCCCTCCATTCCCTCCATTCCCTCCATTCCCTCCATTCCCTCCATTCCCTCCATTCCCTCCATTCCCTCTATTCCCTCCATTCCCTCCATTCCACTCCATCCCCCATTCCCTCCATTCTCTCCATGTCATGGAGACTCAGACCCACACACCATGCCCTCAACATAACAATAAATAAATCTTAACAATTAGCAACACTGAGTTCTTTTGCCTGCTTTGACAACACATGCCAGTCCCCAAACAACACCAACCATGGCCTGATCTCCTAAAGAGAGGAAGAGTAGGGGATATTTGTTCTTTGGTGGCTTAAGCTGCACCCATGTCAGGATGAGGGAGTCCGAAGCCCGTGCATTCTATGAGTTTAAGTTCTCAGTCCTTGGGGCATCTTCATTAAAAATGGGAGTGGTGACATCTTTCCCTAACACTGGGGAATAAATAAGGGAACACATACGATAATCTTATTAACTATAGAGTGGTACAGTACTTAACCACTACATTAGTGTTCTTTGAGCAAGTGCCAAAGGACTCTTTCAGGGAAATAGACATCTTTGAGTGGTTAAAAACAAAGATAAATATCATGTATAACACAAAACCACCAGAAAGCAGATTTTAAGTGAATCTTTCCACTCATTAGTTAAGGTTATTTGGGGTGAAGTGCATGCGAGGTCTACAGTCAGTCTACAGAGGTGTAAGCACAATGCAGGCCTGGTGGGTTAATGGGTTGGTTCTGAAGCTCACACTTGCTTCCTGATTTCACATCTGCTGATTGTATGTGGAAATGGGAATTTAGCTGTGGTGCAATATGTCACGTCTCAGAAACTGAAATGCATAAATCAGAATGGACTACTTGTGACTCATTCACCAGCATCGTGGTGGCCCCAAATGTGGCTGTGAGTCACTCAGCACCTAATAAAACAAGAGGAAAAGGTTGCTCTTACATGATTTGTGGTTCACAGTGTTGTTTTATACCTAATGTCTAAGAGAGATGTGTATGTGCTCTTGATGCTGAAGACAGGAATTTCTTGCTTCAGATTCTCAGAAAGAAAATGTAATAGGAGAGACAGGCTACATACTTGGGATGGTAAGGTGTTTGTCTCACATGTTCAGAGTCCTGGGGTTCAAGCCAGTGCTGCATAAGCCAGGCTTGGTGGGACTGGTCTGTAACATCAGCACCAAGTGAGGGCAGGAGGATCTGAAGTTCAAGGTCATCCTGAGTTGCCTATCAAGTTAGATGCAAGCCTGGAATTTATGAGAACCTGAAGAGAAAGAGAAGAAAAGGAAGAAGGGGAGGAAGTGAGGCAAAAAGAGGGAAGAGAAATGGGAAAAGGCTGTGGAAATCTCTCTGCTACTCCCAAATTTCCACCAAGCTCAGCAAATGCAATGTGTCAAGAGTTGGAGTATGTGAATGTCAGGTTTAAATTGTGACTGTGTAACTCAGCAAACTGAGGTACAATCTTCTCATAAGAAAGCACAGGATATCATTTTTAATGAGATTCAAGATGGAATCTAGCAAAGGCAGAGAATAAGACTGTGCCTACATTGGGAGGGAACAGAGAAGAGAGCAGGCACAAGGTGGGATTCCTGTGTGTACTACCATTTCCTCAACCCGCTCCACTAGCTCACTTGATGACTTCTTCTAGCTTATTCACTGATGCGTATTTTCACTAATGTATATTCTATTATTGTCAGAAAGTCTCAAGATGCTTTACCAATGTCCATGTTCTTTAAGTATTAGTTATAACATTTTGAATATGATTTTATGTTGTGTGTGTGTGTGTGTATTTGAACTCATATACTTAAGACAAGTTTGAGGGTCACTGTGAAAAAGGCTATACAGCTGGCCTAGAACTCCTCAAGAAAGCTTGACTCACAGACCAATGAGTCCCTGGATCCCTCTTGTCCATCTGCACAGTGCTGACACTAAAGCAAGTGCTACCCCTCCATGAGTTGTGGAGCTTGAACTTGAGTCTTCATACTTAAAAGGCAAGCACTTCTCATACTGAGCCACATCCCAAATCCTAAATATGGATTTTTATGAATAGATTTTCTTCTGTGAAACAGAAGTCTATATTCATATTCAAATACTTCATGAATGAATCTTTGCACTTTGTCTTAAAGCACTAGTAGTTACAATATCATATAACTTTATCCAAATGCAATGGAGGAAAGAAGAACCAGTTCTGTGAGACTGGTAGACTTCCACCCTACACTAATTCATTTTAGCCAAACAAATTTGGTCTATTCTTTTTTTATGTTGTCATTAACGCAAGTGCAGCTTGCTCAGACAAGGGTGTGAGCATCACTGAGATTTCAGGGAAGGAGAAACACTTGTCAACACGTTCTCTTCCCTTCATGCTCACTCCTTTATGAATCGCAAGTGGATAGATACACCTACCTTCCCTGCCACTCGCAGGTAACACTCAATTTCCAGCTTCTTCCTTCACTCTGACTGTTAAACGTAATCCATTCACACTCCCGATGAAAGAGCCAGATTACAGCATTGTACAGTCATCAGCTTTACCTTGTTTGCATCAGAAAGAAAAACAAGCAAGAGAGATGATCTTATAGAAGTTTGGCAAACACATTACTAATTAAAGTGATACAATCTATGTTTTAGTTTCTTTAAAGTCTCTAGAATAACACTATACTCACAAGAACTTATATAGTGAAGAAACATATAAAATGACTATAAATGAAAATTATGTAAGGAGCTAATGACCACTAGAGCTTCAAGACTAATCATCTAAATATCATTATAAAAACACAGAAGTCTGAGGTGTGCTGGGGATGTCCTTACGGATACAGCAGCAGCCCAGCCTGTATGGGGCTCTGATTTTAAAAACCATCACCATGCAAGGAGAATACTTTGTAAAGATCTTAGCCAACACTGTCTTGAAGGATTTTTTATGCTTTCCTTTTAAAAAATATTTATTACATATTCAGTGTACAGAAGAGGGCACCGGATCTCATTATAGATGGTTGTGAGACACCATGTGGTTGCTAATAATTGAACTCAGGTCCTCTGGAAGAACAGTCAGTGCTCTTAACCACTGAGCCATCTCTCCAGCCCCTACAACAATGTTTTTCAATTTAATACTTTAGCTGTTTTTGATCATGGATCATCTTAAGTCTTTTACACTATACAGATAAAGGGAAGATTCTTACATGTTCTATGAAAGGACAAACCTTGTCATTCTTGATTAGAACAGTTTTAATTTGCTAAAAGTCCAACACTGCTGAACTGCTGACTGGTAAGAACTAGTCTATGTTGGAACAGAGATAACCTGTCTAGTCCTCACCCTACAAAAGAAGGAGTCTTGGGCTAGTGATACAGCTCAGCCAGAAAAGGCTTTTGCCACCAAACCTGAGGACCTGTGAAACATGAATTCTAGTTAGTATTTAATAAAAACTCAGAGCTAGATATTGAAGAAAAGCTGGAATATCAGAGAGGAGAAACTGACCACAGTGAATTTTCAGCCAGCCAACTTCCCGTGGTAAAAGCTATCTTGCAGTTTCCTCAGTATAGCTCCTCAATGCTCCTACAGGAAGAATTTGTCTTCCTACACCTGCCTTAAATACCCTTTTCACCCAATTCTTTCACTTCCAGGTTAAACTCTGCATCATATTCCTAAAGTTAAGATTAAAGGTGTGAACCACTACTATTTGGTAATTAGGCCTTGATCTCACAGAAACACAGAAAGATCTCTGTCTCTGGAGTTATGGGATTAAAGGCATAGGTCACTTCTTGATCTTTCCTGTGCTGGAATTAAAGGTGTGAGTTACCACTCTCCGACTCTCTGTGACTTGACTGTGAGTGAATCTGTCTTCTGATATTCCAGACTAGTTTTATTAAATGTATCACCACATATTCTCTTTTGTGTCAAAAATAAAAAAGAAGGTTATAACTAACATAAGAAAAAGCATATAAAATAGGTACAATAATTATATGCGATATTGACAAACAATAGTTACATGAGTAATGTTCAGTTCCTTAACAATTGACAAAATCAAAGAAAATATTATTTATCCAGTTTTTGTGAGTCCAAAGGGTTGTGCCTTTGTATCTAACTTGTATTACTAACTAGAAACTATATTTTGATGTCTCTTAAACTTACACACTTTAACTTCTGTCAGTGTTCTTAACCGCTGAGCCATCTCTCTAGCCACTTTAACTTCTAAGTGAATTTCTTTTCTAAAACTGTCACTAGAAAACTAACTATAACTATTACATTTTTAACTCCTTCAGAGAGACTCAAAAAGGAAATAATATTAACTAAGTAAACAGCATGGGCAAGCAAGCAATTTCCAAAATGTAAGAAATGAAACAGCTGTCTACCTGAAGAGTCATCCAACATTCTTCTGAATTGTTGAAGCATCCATCTTCAGCCTATAGGCCTAGCATGTCTGAATGACTTCTCTGTAAAGCAGGATATTTTCAAAGACATTCTTACCTTGTCTTGGCAAAATTTGGCAATTCTTCTTTGTGTGTGTCTCTTGTTTGTCCATTTTGAACATCATACTGTCAGCAGTCAAGGCAAAAGTACTTTATTGCTCAGTGGCTAACTTTTGCCACAAAGAAGGTCAACTCCATATGGACTTTCTTTGATGTCCATAATCTTCTCTGAAGTAGATTGGTGCTATCAAGAGCAGACCTCCCATTGTCATAAAAATAATAAGAACCTATGCTATTAAAATATCTTAAATACCATATGCTATGGATCTCCGAATTGTTTGAAGAAGACTTGTTCATATAAAATATATTTGATCTTGAAATATATCTAATATGACTATAAGTTTGATAATAATATCTAACTACTAACTTGTATTTTTTATATCTTAATTAGTTGGTAGTAATAACTTTCATGGACTAGCAATTTGTAATACATTGTTAGATGAACTGTATAACAAAATTATCCTCAACTTTATATCAATATACATAATTTGTACACAATACACAAAAAATCCAATCCAATGTAATATTTGAAGCTAGTAATTGCTTTTTAAAAGTGGATTCAATAGTTTACCCTTATATTCTGTTATATCTGTATTCCTTTTTTAATTAAACAAGCACTCTGAATCTAATCTCTCTTGTTTAGCATTTTTCTAACCAATAATGCTTTTTAACCAATTACCCTAAACAATGACAATCACTAATAATCCATTGAAAGACCGAAAACCACCCACCTCACTTTTGGGAATGTGGGTGCTGTTTTCTTAAATTTACTTCCTACTGTCTGGGGGCAATGGTAGTTTAGGGGATCCTGAAAAGAAAAGCTTTTTCAGTTATCAAGTCCTGAAATAAGTAGCTGTATCATTTGTTGTTCAGTCTCTGCATAATAAGAAAGTGAACAGCTTGTCTCAAGTCCTGTCTGAAGTAGTCTATGAGGTTTGTTCATCTCAGCTAGCTACCTTGAAATTGTCCTGAGCAGTTTGTAGTTCAAATACAATCTTTGGTTGATGTTTGTCATAGTCCATGTGAAATCATTGTTATGGGGCCTCACTTTTCTTTTAGATACCTCAAGTTCACAATTAGAGATTGTCATGGATCACTGCAGAAAACTGATTAGACTAAGACCCAACACAATGTACAAGAAGTTAAATAAAGCCTTTTTTCTATAATTAATTACTATGTTACATGAACATCAATATTATGGCAAAAATTTAAAACATATATATATACATAACTTATAGATTTTAATATAAACATTTACTCAGCATAGGATTATTAACAATAGAATAGTCCCTTATTCTTAGTTATTCTTCTATCCCGTATCCTGTGGCTCTTCTGATATGATACAGAGATTTTTTTGCATTTTCCTTTAACAAGTATGCTTGGGTTTAGAGAAGGAGAGAGTCATACCCCCAACTCTAAAGCCAGCTTTAATATATAATTAAACTGGGACTTCAACTTCTCTCATAGATAAAGACATATTGAGGTTAAGCAATGAGATTTTATCCTATAGAGTATACTGGTAAAAATAGGTCTGATATTTCTTTGCTTGTAAATTTTTCTAGATAGCTTCCCTTTTGCTTTAGATGTCTAGATGTCCAAGGCCTTTCAACTTCATGAAGATGGGTATTTTTAGCTCTCTGTAAAGACAAACAAAACAAAACAAAACAAAACAAAACCTGCCCCAACACTTTGCTTTTCTTACAACTTAAAGAATTGTAATATGGGTAGATGAGTCATCAATTCTTATTTTTCATAAAGTTTGTCTGGTTCAAATTGAGTCTTTATTCATTTTAATGGTATCCATAACTTTTCTTCACCTATAGAAACAAAAGCAAAACTTCTTCCCCAATGTAGTACATATCCTGGCTTCCATTCTGAGGTTAATATATCTTTGAAATAGATAGGCTGATTTAGTTCAGTTGTTTTTTTTCTATAGCCCAATGCTTTTTAGCAGCAGTTGTTTCTTTCTCATGAACATTTAGAAAATTTAAAGTTAAAAAAGCATTATGTAGTCTATTTCTAGGAGTCTTTCTTACTCCTTTCTGTTTATTTAGTATCTCCTTTAGAGTTTGATTTGATCTCTCTATGACTGCTTGCCCTGTAGAATTATGTGGTATTCCTTACTATGCTTTATATTATAATAAGCAAAAACTTATTTCATTTTACTAGAGACATACTCTGGAACATTGTCAGTCTTAATTTCTACAAGTATTCCCATGATGACCATAACTTCTATCAAATATGTAATTACAGATTCAGCCGTTTCTGAACTCAATGCGGTGGCCCATTGAAATCCTGAAAATGTATCTATTGTATGATGTACATATCTTAATTTTTCTAATTCTGTAAAATGAAACACATCCACGTGTCAAATTTCATTTCTATATATACTTTTAGGATTACTTTCTGCTGACAATGGAGTTTGGATATAAAAGGAACAGGTAGGAAATCTTTTAACAGTTCCTTTGCTTGTTACCAAGTGATAGCACATTTTTTTTAATCACTTGCTATTGATGAGATTTTTTTATGAAACTCTGAGACCCCTAGCACATTTCCTATTAATAATAATTTATCAATTTCATCATTAAATTGTGCTAAAGGACCTGGCAGAACCATATGGGATTGAATGTGTGCTATATAGAAGGGATGATTCCCAGTCCTGATTATTTCTTGTAACAGAATAAATAATGAAATTAATTCTGACTCATCATTAATAATATCAGCAGTTTTAATGTAGAAAACAACTCTTTCTGCATACTGAGAGGCAGTGACTATTTTAAGAGGTTCAGTAAAATCCATTAGTAACATCATGATAGCATATAATTCTGACTTTTGAACAGAATTATAAGGGCTTTGAGCCACTTTACTTACATTTTCTGATTTGTAACCTGCCTTTTCTAATTTGTTTGCATCAGCATAAAACATAGGGGCTCCAGAAATTCATTCATCTCATACAGCACAGGGAACAATCCAGTTAGTTTTCTTTAGATATTCAATTCTTTTTCTTTGGGGATATCTGTTATTTGTATCTCCCCCAAAATTATTGCAGACTTTTTGCCTAGGTTCATTTTCTGCCCATAACTGGTTAATTTCTTCATTAGTTAAAGGTACAACAATTTCTTCTGGGTCCATTTCTGTCATTTGACAAAGTCTTAATTTTCCTTTAAAGATCAATTTAGAAATCCCTTTCACATGTATCTTTAATTTCTTACTTGGTTTATGTACCACATCCAACCACATTGGATGGTTAAGAAACATCCATTCCAATATAATATTTTCCCTCTGCATTAAAATTCCTGTAGGAGAATGCTTAGAGGGCAAGATAACTAGGATGAAATTAAGGTCTGGATCTACACGATCCACATATGCATCCTGTAATTTCTTTTTCACCAAAGCAAATTCTCTCTGAACTTTAGGTGATAGTTCTCTTAGACTATTTAAGTTCTTGTCACCATTTAAGGTTTAGAACAAATTGTTTAGTTCATCATTTTTTATTCCAATAGTGGTTCAAAAATTAGAAATGTCTCCTAGCAATCTTTGGAAATCATTAAGTGTTCTCAGTTGATGTCTCTTAATTTGTACCTTTTGGGGTCTAATTTTTTTGTTGACCTATTTTGTAAGCTAAATAATTAATACAATCTCCTCTTTGTATTCTTTTCAGGGTCAATTTGCAATCCCTAAGCAGGCATTTTTTTTTCACTTCTTCAAACATTCTTTCTAACGTATTGATATTTGAATCAGCCAATAAGATGTTATTCATGCAATAATAAATGATAGATTATAGGAATTTGTTATGTATCTGTTCTAATGGCTTTTATACAAAATATTGGCACAGACTGGGGCTATCCAGCATTCCTTGAGGAAGGACCCTCCATTGATATCTCTTTACAGGCTGAGAAGTATTTTAAGTAAGCACTGTAAAGGCAAATTTTTCTTTGCCTTGTTCTAAGAGAGGTATTATAAAGAAACAGTCTTTTAAATCAATAACTACAATAGGCCATTCTTTAGGTAACAGAGAAGGCAAAGGAATTCCAGACTGTAGAGAGCCCATTGGCTGGATCACCTTGTTTATTGCTCATAGATCTGTTACCATTCTCCATTTTCCAGATTTCTTTTTAATAATAAATACAGGAGAATTCCAAGGGCTAGCTGATTCTTCAATATGCTGAGCATTTAACTGCTTCTGTACCAGCTGTTCTAAGATCTACAATTTCTCTTTTGTTAAAGTCTATTGATGAACTCATATAACAGCAGTGTAGTATTTTTTAGAATAGGTTTTAATTTCTTTAATTGTTCTGGGAAGGTGTTTCCTCCATGATGGCAGGGTTTGATATGGGGGCTTTTGAAAGCCCCTTGGGGCATTTCCCAAAGGCAGAAATTTACCTTGTCTGTTTCTTTTTGAACTGCACTCATTAGTCCAATGCCTTTATTTGCTACACCTTTTGCATACTCCAGAAAGTAGGGGCATTCTTTTGAGATTATTCCTAACAATGATACCATTTCTGGGAATGCCTTGTTTACAATCCCTTTTTTGTGACCTTGGCTTCCACAATTGTAGCATTTAACATTTTGACTTTTTCTTATACATCTGGAAATAATCTCTTCTACCCAGCTATCATCATGAATCCAATCCTCCAAGGGTGCTGACCTTGATTCTAACAGTCTATTTTTTTTACATCGTGAATTAGCATTCTCAAAAGCCAGTGATTCAATTATTCTTTACTTAGCTTCTGAGTCTGCTACCATTCTGTTTACTGCTGCAGTTAATCTCTGAAAAAAGTAAAGAAGTTTCTTTTGGGCTTTGAATTACTTTTGTGAAGGATTCAGTTTTCTTTTCTCTCTCTTCATTCTGATCCCAAGGATTTAGTCCTGCCATGCAGCATAAATCCAGGGTAGTCTCATTGTATAATGTGTGCCTTTCTATATCAGTATATTCTCCTTCACCATGAAGTTGGTTGGTCTTGGGAGACTTCTATGCCTCTGTCTTTATTCCCTTGTTCTATTGTCTAATAGTGTCCCAGCCTCCAAAACAGCAGTAACCATATCTAACCAGTTCTTAGGGGTGATCTGGTTACATGATGCCCAGCTATTTAGTATTTGTTTTACAAACAGTGAGTGTAAGGTTTCCTGGCATGTGATATGGTGAACCCAACATGGCACTGGGTGAAATAATTCCTGCCATGCAGTGGTCACATGGTGAAGCCAACATGTCGCCAGCAGAACACACCACATATAGGCATGGCTACATAAAGTGCCCACCATCTCTCTTAAAAAGAGACACCATGTTGCAGTCTGTTTCTTCTTCTCTCTTCTGCTTCACTGCTCTTGTACTTGCCTGGAAACTCTCCTGAATAAGCTCTCATATGGCCCTGGTAATGTGTGTGGGTCTCTTCTCACACACAAAACAAACAGTGAGTGCATACCATATGTCACAATTTTTTCCTTGATTCTTCTTAATTCTAACAGTACTGGAGCCCAACTAACTTCTTTACTATTTTTATCATTTTGTGATTTCTTTAAAGCTACTGAATATACTAATGTTGGCTGTTTGATAACCTTAGGCTATTTTTGTGCAATCTTGGGAGACATTGCTGAGATTGGCTATTTATATTATTCCTCTGTTTGGGTTTGAATATTTTTGTGTTCTCTCTCTTAACAGGCTTTTTAAAGACTTTCTTCTTGGCATTCACATTGACTTTTTAAATGAGAAAACAGAAATCAACAAATAATATTCATAATAAACATTATGATAAACATTATGATAGTCTCGTCTACTTTATTTATCTTTTCCCCTCATGTCCTCTGTCTATCAGCATACTCACTCACCTATTGCATGAGAACTACCATTATCACTGATGAAGAATGAAGAGGTGACAGATGCAGATGGCAGGCTAAGGTTTACAAAGAGCAGTCCCACGTAAGTCTGGAGAGATAGCTAAGGAGAGAAAGTGCTGACTGTACCAACACAAGCACCTGAGGACAGTGCCCACAACCCAAGCAGTAGACACCTGTAATCCCAATCATTGAGAAGCAGAAACAGATGGATTCCAGGGCTCTCTGGACAGCATTGCTAGCCAATCTGCTAGCTCCAGACCAACGAGAGACACTGTCTCAAATGAGAGAATGCCTAGGACCTGATGAATGACACTCTAGGCTCTCCACTGCACACTCTCTTACACACACACACATACAAACAGACACAGACAGACACACATACACATGCACTCACACAGACACACACACAGACAAACATACACACATACAGACACATACACATATACACAGACACATACATACACCCACACTTGTAGACACACACATACATTTACACACACACACAGACATACAAATACACACTGCACCTGATACACACAGAGTATACCTTCATACATTCAAACAAAACCAAAAACAAACCAACAGCCATTGGCTTCTCTAAACCCACAAATTAAGTAAGTGAGTGGCAAGACTGAATACAAATGCTAGTTTCTTAACTCAGTCTGGTGGTCTTCTGAACACACTGAGGTTACTTGCATGCCTCTATGGGAGAGCCACCAAGTGAGTTTGCTGTGTGAGTTTGCTGTTTTTCCCACCACCAGTTACTGCACTGATTGCTCAGAGAATTGGGAACCATGAAAACAGACAAGAGCTAAGGTATACTAGGAATCTGAGACTAACATAAGGGCATTCAAAACATGCTGCAGCACTCTTGAGGCATCGCTGGGCTTTTGTGTGGGAAAACAAACTATGGCATATGCCAGCTCTCTTTCATGGCGCTCACAGACTGTGGCAAGACAAGTCATCACAGGAGGGTTTTCTGTGTGCTTTTGGCAATGCTGGCCTGGGGCTTGTTGATGACACACCTGACTAGCATGTGGTGTAAGATGAACCACATACTGATTTCCAACAGCAGTTGTCAGGGAGCTGGAGATCATAGAGTTAGAAGCATGTGGCTATGACGAAGTTCATTTCATTCTCCAACTGGGGAGCAGCAAAAATATGTCAACACATATTGACAATTATAAATCTGCCAGATCTGTGGTGAGAACAGAAGTATGATTTCCTTGGTGCAATGTGGAACAGTTATTTTGCATTTTGCTTTGCCTCTTCTGCTGTGTCTACCATCTTTCTTGCTCTTGGGATGACTTTCTCTTTTTCCACCATTCTCCTTATGACTTAGCATTCAAACCGGCTCTCTTAGCTCATTTAACAACAGTTTGCACAAAGAAAGGAAATAAATAGTGTCTCTCTTGGGGTGTCTTCTCCAGGCAAAGGCTTCATTTTGTGTTCTGAGCCAAGTACTGGACTAGCCACTCTGCTGAAGAACTCCAGAAAGCCAGTACTTGGGACACTTAGATCTGCTTGAACACCAGCTCCGGTATTCCCATAGCTCTGTGCATATAACACTGCTAAGTTGTGAAGTGTGGGTGCAGTAAGCAATTCTGTTTTTACTTTAAACAGCATACTTACTCATTCAAGGAATTAAGAAATACTCAAGGTCTAGGGTGTAGTTATAGCTCAGTGTGAACCTAGTACACACAAGCCCCTGAATTCAATACTCAGCACCTCATAAACTGAGATGGTACACATCTACACTCATAGCAACTGAAAGGCAAAAGCAGCAAGATCACAAATTCAAAGTCATTCCAAAGAGGTGAAGGCCAGACTAAACTACACAAGATCTTGTCAAAAGCAAACTTCACAAAAATCAGACATCAAGCTGTGTGAAAAGAGGGTCTTCCTAAGGCCCCAAGAATGGTCCTTTCTCCATGCTAATGGGACCACCTGTGATTTCAACACATGCCAATTTTATGAGTATTATAGGAATGTAGCTCACTGTGTATGTGCACAGTTGTATTTAGAATGCAGAGGTCATATGCATCAGGGAGGAGGCTAGAAGCTAGGGAAGACCACAGCTTAATAAAGACCAGACCCAATTCCCCAGAAGAGAAGGCAGATAAATATCTGTTCACAAATGCAAGTACCCTTAAACATGTATGGAGTCTGTGAACATGTCATTGTGCTTGATAAAATATATGAGAAGTGTCTGGTTTAGGTCTTAATTACTGATACCCACAAATTAGAAATATAAGGTGTCTGGTGAGCATTAGGAAACAAGAAACAGGGTTTGTATATATTAAACAGGTTTTTTAGTATTAAACTATGTGGGGTTAAAGGCTGGGGTGGAGAGAATTACCTGGGAATTTAAAATACACATTTATTATTTGGAAATGTGTGCTGATGTATATTCTTTTAGGCATTAAAAAATAGCTGTGAATGTGATATGACGAAGCACATCAGAGACTCTTGTTACAGCTTCTCTTCCTTTCCTTCACTCTCTCTTTTCATGTGTGTGTGTGTGTGTGTGTGTGTGTGTGTGTGTGTGTCTGTGTCTGTGTCTGTGTGCACGCCCGCCCAAGCATACACACACATACACACAGATAGATCCAGGCCAGCTGTCTGCTTTTATAACTCTTGACCTCATCTTTTGAGTCAGGGTCTCACTGAATGTGAAGCTCACTGCTGGACCAGGGAACAGCAGTGATGCCCTTCTTGGAGGGTACAGATACATTCTGCCATGCTTGGCTTTTTAAGTGAGTGTTGGAATTTGAACTCAGGATTTGTGCTTTGGCAGCAAGTGCTTCACCAATTCTAATACTATTGAAGTTTCTATGAAATAAATTTTTTAATTAAATCATTCAAATTATAGTTAATAAATATGATAAAATATATTCCCAACTGACAACAATGTCAGATGATAATGCCAAACACTTACGTTTAAAGCAATTTTGTAGTTTCATAGGCATGATATTCACTGACTTTTGCACTAGATAATAATATAATTCCTTATAATTCAATTTAGAGAAATAAAAAGCTTGAAAAGAAAATAGAACCTATCATTTGTAAGGAATGCCAATTATTGGGGAGGTGTAAAATATACCATGCTAGCTTAGCAAAGAACTGAACAATGCTGTTCATGATGATTATCTGTATAAACTTCCACAGGTTAAGTTACTGAAGTAGAAGGTGGAGTCTTAAGAGGAAAGTCAGTTCTGCTTCTTCATCTTGGGCAAAAACCAAACCCAAGAGCCACCTATACGAGGCCCCCAACAGACTTGGAGAGAAATCCCAGGAAGCTGCAGCCACAGTTCCTATGCCACACAAATGAAGTCTTCTATTCTTGACTGTGTATGAGTCTTCTGCTGGAATTGGCTGGCCTGAGTGCACGGTAAGGTCCAGAGGCTTTCCAGCTCTTCACATAACTATGGATAAATGCACTGACATGGGAAAGTATCAGAAGCATCATGAACAGGTAGAAGCCCACAGATAACAGCCTATTGTTCACTTGTCTTCATATGGAACTATGGAAGTGGAAAGCCACTCTCCATGGAGAGGTCCCTGGAGGCCACGTAAGCCTGGGTATACAGAAGGCAGGGGCTGCTGTAAAGTAACTGGGAAATTTGGGCAGGAGGTACATGGTGTGTATCCTGACTGTGGTTACTATCTTTATATAAAAACTTACGGATAAGGAAATTTAGAATTATGAGCTCTTACTGCTCTTATGGAGGATCTGGGTTCAACTCAAAACAGTCTGCTCTGAACTTGAAGTCTTCTGACTTCTGCTGGTCCTTGCACACATAATAAAACTCACTCAGTTTCACATACACATGCATAAATTCAAAAAACATCCAAGAGCAGTAAAATCTTCTTGGTATGACAAGCCACCCCTTTAATGCCAGAGGCAGGAGGATCTCCATTAGTTGAGAACAAGCCTGGTCAATATAGCAAGTTTCAGGCCAGCCAGGGCTGCATAGTGAGACTCTATCTAAAAACAATAAGGTTCACTGCTTTAAAGTTATATTTAATAAGTTAATAAAGGTGACAATAAAATAAAGCTAAAAAATTAATAGTTTTAAAATCTGGATTAACTTTTAACCTATTTTAACTCTTTCCTTAGTATTTTGGTGACTAATTACTAATTAGCACCCCCAACTCGTCTACAAGATAATTTACACAGCACCAAGCATCCAGTAAGTACTTACAGGGGCCTTCCTTTGAAACATTTTTTTCTTTTCTATATCTGCTCTTTAAACAGCAGGAAATTCATTCCAAACCCACCAGGCACGGGAACTCTCAGTCACAGTCACTTTGAGGGTGGCTCTCTGCCTTTATGGTGTTGGGTTGATAGATTGATGCATACACCCTGGTTGTGCAAAGTGCAGCTGAACATAAAAAGGGCCTTTCCATATCCAGGTCACTCTGTGACAGCCTGTAAGAACCAGCACTTCTGCTGATGCTGTCTGGCACCAGACCCTGGGGATTTCTGCAGCATCTGAGAGCTAGAAACACTGAAATTATTCTTCGGAGAGGCAGACAGACCCTGAGGAACTGCACCTTTGTGCTGAAGAATAGAAGTACAGGGATTCAACAACTGAGTGTGTCTGCCCTTAGCTTATTCTGGAGCCTCGCCCCATAAAGCATGTTCTGTTTCCACTCACACATTACTTCTAAGCTTACCCAGGAAAACCAGAAGAGTCTATTTCCAAGGCACCCCACAAATGTGTGAGCATATGAGAAGTTAAACATTTTTCTTGGATCAAAGAAGTAAAAATTATATAGGAAAAAAAAGCACAATAGCTTCCATTCTTACTGCTGTGAGAAAGAAGGAAAGAGAAAGCCAATGCAATGTATTTTCCCTCTAGATTTTCAGTTTCCATCTCAGCCTTCAATTCAATCATTCACTGCATCTGAATTCTTGGTTTGAGTCCCCAGTACATTTCTCTGAAGTCTAGTCACCACAGAATTTCTAAATCAAGTATTTCATCCTCCTTCCATGCATGGTACATTTAAAGGAGAATAAATTATTTAATTTTGTAATGTTGTAAAGCCAAGTATGTGAAGATTAGAAGGTCCTTGAAAAATTAAAAGTATTTTGAGATATATTTTGGTTAACAGAATGACTTGGGCTTTCCTCCCACCCTTGAGCATGGCCTGATTCTTCCTAAACCACTGCTCTTAAATTATATGCTGTTTATAACAGACATGGGTTTAATGGACAGCCAGTTGCTGCACACAGAGTTGTCCAAACAACTGGGTTCCTTCAAGACATTCTTTTCTGTTTATAACCAACAGAAATTTTGGCTGGATAAGATGGTTTCTGAGTTTTTTCCATATATTGATATTGGTTTTGAAAAATGGGAATATTTTTAAGGATGGATACAGCTTTTGTAATGCAATATAATTTGATTTTAAACAGTATACTTAAGAACTAAATTATAGTAACTCTACTTTAATTTGTGGGGTACCAGAAAGCTATGTGCAATTTTCCAAATCAGGACCAATAGATCCTGCCACAAGATCTTGGCTTCTGCTTGATGCACAAACCCCTACATTCCACAGTCCTCTTGGAGGTAGCACTTACAATGAGACGTGTCAAGTTCTAGCCATGGCTGGGTGACAGCAGCCTGAATCTTTGCCTCTGAACTTTCATGGCTCCTATGGAGACTGGCAATAGCTCTCCCAAAGACATAGGAGAAAACTAGGAAAGCTGAGTACAAGAACCAGACCACCCAGCTGCTGGCAAGGGACCTGCCAGGCTCTGCTTTTGTTGCCCTTGTCCGAGTCTGTTTAAGTAAAGAGTGGATGACTTGTGCTTCAAGCCATTTGGGGGCTAAAGCGCCAAGGTAAAAAATGATCAATGACTTCATTGAGACCATTATTATCTTTTTCTTAGGATGATAAGTTCATCTGTAAAATGAAACAGTTTCTACATATATCTCTTCAAATGTGTGGCCCAAATTCTGATTCTGGAGGTTTAGAGGATGAAACCACCTAACAGTGGAAAGCAGACACTATTCCTACATTTTACACAAAGTTAATTTTCAGAACTGCCACACAAAACTGGCACCAGCACAATAGTTTTACAGACAAGCATAGATAATACTACACAGTGTCTAGTTAAATTTTCAATACTGAAAGCTCAGTTCTCACCTCAAAAGGGAAAAGACAAAAAGACAGCTTATTCAGGACCCAAATATGAATGACTATGGCCTAAGAACAGTCTGAGGTTACCTCATATATCATGCTTGGCTGTGAAGGTGGTTCCATGAGATTTTATAAGCTACAGAAACAAAGACACCAAGAATCAAGCCGTCTATCAAATTCACAGATGGGAGCTACATGTATAGACGACAGTAAAGTGGGGAAATCTCCATTCTAAGCTATATGTTAATTTGGTGACATTCATAGTGTTTGGATTGTTTAAAATGTACTTTAATAGTTTTAATAGTCACAGGTAGGTCGGACACCGAGGTGGGCAGCTTTCTAGGAGGGGGTTCCTGAAAGGCAGTCTAAGTCCTTGTACACAAGGCTGCTGAGGCCAAAAAGAGCAAATGAGCCATAGTCACATCTCTTAGAAAGTAATCTGTTGTCAGCACCAGAAAATTTCCAATGTAGTTTCTTTCCTATATAGACTTCACAGCCCATCATTACTTCCAGCTTCAACCTTTTCTGTTCTTCTTTTGTTTCCTTATAGGTTTGTGAGCTAAGGAATTGAGATCCACATTAATGGTGTCTTCTTTTTTCTGTAATATTTCCTTTTTGCTTCAGGCACAGTCTCCCACAGACATCACAGGACACAGGTTCTACTTCATTGACAATATTGTTCATCGAACATGTGTTTGTGAGATCAGATTTGACAGGGGACCCTATAAGGAAATCTTTGTTCACATGAATTATGGAACCACCAAGCACACATGGAGCCCACCTGACACACAGAAGTAGCATGTGGATCCAAAAGCCCACAGCAGGTGCCAATTTCTTTAGAGAATTTATTTGTATCCAGAATTCTCCTGTTTGCAGCATCTACAAACAGAAGTTCTACTAACAACAAATTCAACATGTTTCTCCACTATAAACTCTTCAAAAGAATCAAATTCCAATCAGATAGAACTGCTCAGTGTTTTCCTTACATATTCTAAAGAAACTCAGTATGAAACCAGGGGGTAACAAGGTGGTCTTTGACCTAGGAATCCAGCATTGTAAAGACATATATACACTTGGGGCTGAACTGTACAGCTCAATGGGTAGAATGTTTGCACAGTATTTATGGAATCTTGGATTCCTGGGATTCCATTCCCAGCACTGCATAAACCATGTATGGTGCATGTCTACAATTCTAGCACTCAGGAGCAGAGGAACAGAAGTTCAAGATCATTCTTGGCTATACAGAAAGTCCCAAATCAGGCAAGAATAAGTGGGGACTTGTCTAAAACAAACAAAAATCAAAACAGAAACAAAATTAAGGATGGAGAGATGCCACCCTTGTTAGTGTAGGCTTCCTGCAATTCCTGAGGACTAGGGTTCAACTGTTTACACACAGGTGAAAAAAAAATTAAGATTCAGAAAACATATGTATAAGCTACCACTGGTGAGGCTGAGAAAGGGGGCTATGTGGAGCTAGCTGGCATGTCAGTCTAGAAAAATTGGTAAATTTCATGTTGGTTTCCCATGTCAGAAAAGCAACTGAGGTGGAGAGCTACTGAAGACAACACCGGACATCAGGCTCTGGCCTACATATGTACATATGAGCATGCCTATGCACACACATGCACACAGACACACACAGAAAGAGGGGGAAAAAAGAAAAAGGAAAAATGTACATCAGTATGTGATCTTTGCTACTTAAAGTACACATTTTGCTCCAAAATGAAAGGAATTGTGAGGCTTGTCCTGCCTAAGAGACCCTCGCAAAATGCCAATTAGCATTGGTGCCCACTGGCCTCAACTCCAGCGCCATGTGCAGACGCTCACCCATCTTACACGGTGGGAAGCTACATTGCTCTAAAGCCACCAGCCGCTGCTTTGATGGCTGGGAACTTGCCCTTTAAATTCATAAACAACCTTTCTTTTCTAATCTGGGCCATTAGAGAGAGATGCTGTGAAGGCCTGCATTCTGAAATAGCTAGGTTTGCTGAGAGTCCAGACAGTTTTCAATCTAGCTGCCAGTAACAGAATAGCATTGGCTAAAAATAGCATGGGTACAGAAGGGGCCCTGGGCACCTACTGAGGCCTCGAGGGTTTCAGGTTAAGTAGAAGCCCAGTAATGGTCTCTCTTGCTCTTTGGTTTGGATCATTTGTGAGTGTTGCTATTTTGAGGAAAATTCATCTACCTAAGGAGCTTGAAAGGAAATAAACTGGTCAAGATTAAAATAATGATCAAGTGATCTGTGGCTTTTCATTGCCAACATGTGATAAGAGCCCTCAGGTTCTACACTGTCCCTTAGTCCAACTGCTCATTTATAGTCAAGCAGAGTGATTTAACAATAAATAAACAAGGATCGTGACTGAAGCTCTTGAAGATGTTAACAGAATTGAAGAATGCCTAACAGGAATTATTTGAGTGTCCAATGACAGATTTCTTATAGGAATGAAGTTGTAAATCCAGATTCATGGTATACTTCTTGGGGGGGGGGTCACTGGCTGAGTGAATAATTAATTACTGAAGTATTCAAATAAGCCTTTGAACAACCTGAAATTTTAGATGTTGAAACTGCCTTCTCCAGTTAAGAACTATTCCCTAATTCCCTCTGGGCTGGTGTCTATAGCACCTGTATCTTCCAGGGCCTTCATTTACTCTCTGCTGATGGATGGAAAAAAAAAGGCCATTGGTCTTATGAAAGAAGGAAGCAGTACCACCACCTTGAGGGTTTGCTGGCATGCTGTGTGACTTTTCCCAGGGAGATGTGAATAAGTATTTCTCTACCACCAACAGGCTGGTGAGGCCGGAGCACAGACTCCATTCACCCTGGTGAGGTTTAGTGATGTTCCTTATGGAGCAGAGATGACTCAAAGGCAGCTTCATCACTGAGAGGCATTGTGGCCACTCACAGAAACTGCATCCCCAGAGCTCTTGCTCAATTTATAGGAAGCCTACCAGCCAGGCTCCTCTCTCCTCCTAAGCAGTTGTTGGAGGTTTTTAATAACCCGGGAGAAGGTCCTTGTGACTCTTGCAGCTTCCTGAGGCTGGTGAATTTCCTGAGTCTTGGGTGTCTCCTTCCTCAGTCTGGGAGGGGGTGCTTCAACTAAGAGGCATGGCTACAGCAGTGGAGCAGAGTTGAGGGGGAGGAGAGCAGAGGAGGACCAGCTTTGACTAGGAAACTCTGCTGCTCTGTGTAAACACCAGGCTTTGGAATCACAACCCTGGGAGACAGAGGAAGCACCCACCCCTTCTTAGAGTACAGGGTAGTGGCTGTGCTGGCCATAAGCCACAAAGCTTGACTAGGAATATTGTATATACCATGATTGGTACTGAAAATTTTATCTCTGTTGATTCATGTGTTAGTGGATGTTAGAGGGTAATTTCTCTCAAAACAGAAATGTCAAAAATAAAAATACAATACTACAGGCTTCCGGTTCCGCCACCGGGACCTGTGCTCTCTGCGGCGTCCCAGCGCACTCTGGAGCAGGGGCAGCTGAACTCTGCACCTGGCCACACCCGCAGCCCCTGCTGCTCAGGGAATCTACTAAGAGCCCTACTGCGACCCTGAACTGAGTGAACTGAGCAAACCAACTGCAGGGGTCTATGAGGGGCGGATTCGAACCC